>DWNE01003797.1:0-16130 GCA_018249875.1 Cecropterus toxeus
GGGGGGGGGGGGGGGCGGGTTTGTTACCACCAACTTAGACGTCACAGTTAGCAACGCGTTTCGTCTAAGGAAGGATTTCGATTCAATTTCAATATTAGGTGCCCTTGGACGACAAAATCCAATTGCCATTCGGTGGTCTGCAAGCGTATGCTTTATCAATAATATTTGTGTTTTCGTTTACAAACGTTTATGTTTACGAACTACAAAAGTACGAAAGAACACCATCAAGGAACATTAAGTCTAGCGGATAACAATATTGTAACAAGAATTTAATTTGGCAATTAGATTATTTGAAACTATAAGTTATTTTTTATGTTCATAATTGTTAAGTTATTTAGTTATTGTTTTGGTTATTGTTATTATTACCTATACAAAATACTAACAATAACCAAATAATGGACAAATTTAAAAGTAAATATAATTTATGTGATTTGATGCAATAAATTCAACAAGAATACCTAATTAACAATATATTTTTAACGTTTTTTTTAATTGTGCAATATTGTGCTCGTGAGTAATATGACCTTATAGTATAAATTGGTCCACAACATTACAATTCCGCGTAATGTTTGCACGTTAAATACTTTATATTACGCAAAATTATAGCGCCACGTTGCGAAATCCGGTGAAAAATGCGAAATATCACTTAAACTCGGCCTGGCTAAATGGAAATATACGATTGTTACCTGAATTATGTACTGAAAACTTTGAAATATTAAAATTGCACTGATGATATTTTACTATAAATTTATATCTGTTCCGAGATCGTATGGATTTCTGAAACGTATTTATTGCTTTCAGAATACTTTAAATTAATATTATGTATTTAAACACTAATAAGTGGATTGGAATGAGTGTGATTTGAAGGTGACATGTTTTAATTAAATTTTATAAAAAATCGGTCAAAAGCGAGTCGGACTGGCTCTCGAAGTGTTCTGTACCATTATTTATACAAAACGGCAAAAAAAAATCCGGTTTGTTGTATGGTAACCCCCTTAAATATTTATTTTGTTATGTTTTATTATTTGTTGTTATATCGGCAGTAGAAATACATCATCTGTGAAATTTTCAACCGCCTAGCTATCACGGTTCATGAGATACAGCCTAGTGACAGACATAGGGACAGACGGCCAGATAGACAGCGGAGTCTAAGTAATGGGGTTCTGTTTTTACCCTTTGGTTACGGGCAGTAAGAGTGGGAGTTCGAACTATCCATCCAAGCGACGATATATATATCATCCGGGAAGGACGGTGGCATGTGTGGCCGCATGCCGTCGTAAACACCTTAAGGCACGGTGAGCGTAAATGCTCACGGGAAAGAGTCCGAAAGGGGCATCGCGCTCAGAGGCCTCAGGTTGGGTTCTGTTGAAGAACCCGGAATCGTCCACGCACCGCTGAGGACGGCTACCGAGGGAAGGAGGGACTACCGAGGCCCCGGCGTTGCTCCCACAGCGTTGGAAGCCTTTCGAAAGTTCGTCCCTCGGTACGAAAAAAACGTCGATTGTAATATGTCTACGTAACACCAATATATTAGTGTTATGTAGACAAATTACTATCGATTTTATACAGTCCTTTGAGACTAGTTAACTAAGTCTCCACACGTAAACAAAGGGATATGTGCGTTAAACTGCGTCACATTTATTTTACTTAAAGACTTTACCTCCTCTGTCCGTGACCCAAACTTCTTGGAGCACATCGTGATTTATTCGTCAACCCTTTCTGACTTATAAAGCGGATATGTTACTAAGTTTCTTTTGTACTTTAACCAGGTAGTTTTGAAAATTAACCTTTAAATTGTTTCGTTACATTGTTACAAGAAAAATATATAATCATTTCGTCACTAAAAATCTTCTCGTTACTCAAAGAGAGGTCTATAACAAAACACTTTCTGAAATAATTGGTATTCCCAGTATTGATATATACAGTACGATGATAATGGTACAGTCTGATGCTAATGATAATACGAAGTACCTGAAAGCATCTAATGATCATTAAAATCGTGGTTATCATTAAAATATATTGGTATATTCATAAGGCTATATTTTACGTATAACATTAAATCATTATCTATGTAAATATGTCCTAAGATTCATATAGAATTGATTCAGAATTGTTTAAAATGATTTATATTACAACAAAGGTCGCATTACGTATAGAAATGGCATTTTGCATATACATCAGTCGTAAAATAAAAAAAATAAATGATTTTGCAGCGTCACTTATTACGCTCGCCAAGCTTTATTTTATTCATGTGAGTACTGAGTATTTGTCCTTTGGTTAAGTAAATCGACTGTCTAGCAATTGTCATGGGAAATTTTCATGTTCTATATTCGTAAGAAACAATTTAATAGATTAATTCTGTAGTAATTACGCTAGTGCTACAGATAAAGTTTATGTATTTTATCGTTTTCCATTGAAATTTCATAACACATCTAGTGACTGAATAAATAAAGAAGAAATAAAGTAATTTATTAAAAAACCTGAGTGCTTAAAAATATTTTTTTATTTAATGAAAAGCAATGAATGCAGAAGACGAAATTAAATTTTTGTAATCTATGTTTGTTTTCGAAAAATTCATACATGCATATGTTCAAAAAATTTCTCCAAAAAACAGTGTGGGAAAAATAACCGATCTTAGTTAATTCATATTTTAAGGATTGATTTGCCAAATATTCTAGATCTTGGATTAACGTCCTCAGACCACAAGGTCGAACAACTGGTGAACTTGAAAATTCTGCAAATATTTTCAAAGTTCTACAATCTAATATAATTACATTGAAATTCTCTATGAAAGTAGCGTCTAGGTGCGTATTCAGTCCAATAAACTAATTACAGTTTTGATGTCGAACATAAAGTTAAATGAATTTTGTAGACTTCTAAGAATTCTGTTTACATTAAATTTTGAAACGTTGTTCTTAACTAGTTTCTGAAAATATTTTCTACGTCTATTTTCTCACCGAAACACACAACATTACTGTATTAATACTATTAATGTTTTAGCATTTATATATATAAAAAATCCCGTCAATTGATCTTTTACATCGTAAACCGGTGTAGAGTCCTCGGTGCCCAGAAAATAATCATTCAATGCATTTAAGTATAAGACATTCACTGCAAGACAAAAAGATTTCTTTGCAGAAACAGTATTACTGAAATCACCGGGGATTGCGATGCGTTTCTCTGACTTCAGAAGACTTTAACGTAATGTTATTTTTTACTACAGTAGCTTTATAGGAAAATGGTGCTACCGAAACCACGGGTGTCGTTATCTGTTTGTATAATCGTATTTATTTTGTGTATTCGAATAGAATTAATGGGTTGGTTTCGTCGGCCCATTTTTTTTATAAATATGAAGTAGCAAACGAGCAAGCAGCTGGTAAGTGGTTACTGCCGCCCATGGACATTTGTAAGCAACTTCATATAGAACTTCTGTATGAAGGGGTTCTATATGAAGTTTATCACAGATGCGTTGCTACTCCCGAATACTGAGATGGTCACCTCATATAAAAGGGAGCCGGCAACCACACCCTTCTACAGAAACGCAAAATAATCCTGGCCAAATATCACACATTCGCAATTCGCAATTTTATTTCCATATAAAGTTCTCATGAGCATTGAACATTCCATCCATCTTGATTTATCTCTATTTCGGCTTACCCACATCACCTGTCAGTTTATCGCAGATTATGTGCGAACTTCTAAATCCGAGTTCTTAGAAAGATTTGCAGAGGTCAAGAATTAACAGGGTTTACTTGTAGAGGCCTAGAATCACTGGGATTAAGGCTTAGAGTGAAACTTAAATAAGGCTATGACAGATCATATGTAATGTGTTCTTGTATATAGTAATCCTTGGGAATAAACTTTAATTGTAGTCTAATTAAAGAATAATAAATGTATCGAACAACACTAGTATCAGTGTATAATGGCACAGAAGACGTCGCATTCGAACTATGAAGTATGAACATCTTTCCATGCTGGTTTCCAAAATGCGGGTAAGAAGCATTAGCAAGAATTTGGACCGTATCCATAACCTTTAAAATTATTAATGTCATGGCCATTTTATCAAAGGAGATATGCGTACTACAAAATTTAAAAAAATCGTAGACATAGTTAAATTGCATTTATATTTTAGGTACCTAACTAGTGTCAAGGATGTACATGTAGATTGTAGATATATTATATGATACAGACATAAAACTCACTGGTTGAAAGGCCTATGGAAAGAAACTTCATTGTATCTAATGCTCATGGTAGAACCTCGAATTTGGTCGAGTGTTTTAGCTTCATTACTCCCCATGGAGGCGAGGGTAAATTACAGAACACCCTCCTATATAAGAGTTCATGGCCTGTAATGCCCTCTGGAAGGTCACACACGACGTGACAACAAACACATAACATTCCCCGTTTTTATTACCATTTGCAGAACTATTGCAGATTCTTGAGCTTATAAAGTAGCCTGTTTATTTCTTTAGGAAAAAGCTTTCTTTGTTGAAGAGAGTATTTATTCAGAAAAGTGTTTCGCTAAGGAAATACTGATACCGAATGGAAAAAAATATTCTTCAAGCACTATCGGGAGAGCCGATAACTTTTCGTGCTTGTTTATTTTTCTTGTGGTATTTTTGGTTGACAAAATATCAACAGATATTGTGGACGCAGGTGTTCGCTCCCATGGAATGAAATTTTCACGACTATTTTATCGTAACTTACGATCGAATGGTCGGCGAAAAATTTATTGGTATCGTACTACACGAGTACCTTTTTCCCTCGCAGAAGTTAATTTAAACCCGCTTAGATAGATGAGGCTGTAAAATACCAATTTTATATTAAAATCATAGTAATTTTTATTTTTCTGATATAAAAAATGGTGTATGTAATAAAATAGGTACTGATAAATGTAAAATAAAATTAAAATACTTTAAATGCCTATTTAAGTTTATTATAAGTTAATTAGGTACTGTCTAAATGCGGATTACAACACAAATATTAGAATAGACAATAAAATCGTGTGATAAGAAATTGCGGTTCCATATGCCACATCATTTTAAGTTGTTCAGTTATTTAATTTGAAAATGCATTCATTATTTTATGTGAATTATGGAGTTCCTTTCGCGTTTTCTTCTTCTTTATTGCAGCATCTTGTGAAGCGTCCGGACAGTGGTAGGTTATTAAATTTAAAATATATATATACCCAATAAAATATTGTGATTCATTAAATTTAATTTCAATGTGCTTAGTTTTCAGTAATCGGAAATTAATAGCAGGTCAGAACGGAAGAAGTATTTCAAATTGTAAATGTCGCATGTTGCGGTAAATATATTACATAGTGTACTGGTTTATTTCTAAGCCTACACATTCATAACTCCTTTACTGGGCGGCAATAAACCTTACAAACCTATGCAAATAGTCGGCATCAATCACAAAAATACTAACATATGCCAAGGTACTTGATAAATGAACACAAGATGAAGTCAGTGGAACGAGATGAGATCCCTAATATTATGTATACAGCATTTTAATTCAGATTATTTATTTGTCGGCAAGATTGTATTTTTTGTAAAAAAAAGAAATCATCTTTTTTTGTAATCATAGCTTTTCACCCGACTGCGTCAGGAGGAAGGTAATGTTTTTCTAGCGTATGTATGTTACGCTACAACCCAAACGGCTTAATGGATCGTGATGTATGACATATCATTACATTCGTCTCCGTTTGGAAAGTGACATAGGTTATATAATTTTTTATAATGGCCCCTCAAATTGGGGTTAAAGGGGGGGAGAAGTTAGAAAGGGGGAGAAGCGTTAAATTAAATAACATAATTTGAAACGAAAAACAACGTTTAAAACAGTCGGTTTTTTTAAATATTTTTAACAACATACTTGTGTCCCTTCTATCGTAACCTCGTAATTTTCTGCCTTATAACAGAGGTGGAACCTGCTGTTTTGAAATAAAATGTCTATTTCACTGAGGCCTTCAAGCACTAACAAACGGTTAGTTACAATATTTTTTACACTACAATACGATTGTAACAGTATCTCAACCGAGAAGTTCGAGCAAGAAACGCGGCTAGCTGAAGGGGCAAAAACATTTGTCTTACTACGAGCTTATGTACTAGTTTAAATTAAGTATTTAATAGATGAAAAACATTTGTGATCAAAACTAAGGAGTATTTATATCTTTGTATTATTTTTGTTCGTTAAAAAAAACGCTTTCTACACTCATAGCCTCACAGTAGAATTTTCTGCTGTGTCGTGAATGCCGTGAACACACAAAGATGAATACACAAACACCCAGATCCAGAGCAGAAATCTAAACTCATCATTCACATTTTTGTCTGGCCCAATATTAGCCAATATATAATACTTACGAATAGTGTAAACGCGAAATATTTTGAGAATGTATGTTTGTTTATTCCTCTTTCACGCAAAAAGTACTGGTCTAATATAAATGAAATTTGGCAAACAGATTATGACCAACATTAACACATAGAATAAATACTCAATGCCGTGATACACGTGACTAAAGTAGGCAAAAATGCAGCAATAACCTTGTATATTCTAAAAGCATGTTGAATATTTTATACGTTAGTACGGTAAATATGTAGATAGCAATAAATAAAACTGCAATATAATGGGGTTTG
The DNA here is from genome assembly GCA_018249875.1 of Cecropterus toxeus. Classification (NCBI taxonomy): domain Eukaryota; kingdom Metazoa; phylum Arthropoda; class Insecta; order Lepidoptera; family Hesperiidae; genus Cecropterus; species Cecropterus toxeus. Next base: position 6,636 of record DWNE01003797.1, read on the forward strand.
TTGTTGATATTCAATTTTCAAGCCGAGATGTACACACGAGATGTGCACAGACATATCTGAAGTACCTATTTCACTAGTCTTAATAATAATAGATTTTATTACCAAATGTATTTAATATAATTTTGTCTGTTTCAGGTAAGAGGGTGTTCGCATATTGTAAGTACATGTTGGGGTTGTATTGTTTCTCGTTCATGGTTCATGTTTCTCACATAATCGTAAGGTACTATCTCGATTTAGAATTGATTTATTTATTCCATTATTAAGTATTGGAACATAATAGGAGAATATGCTCCATGTAGTAATAACATGTAAGGATTATAACCATTATTTAATTTCATTGATTGGTTGTGAAGGAAATAGAATCATTTTAATTTGTCATTGATATGAGTTGAAGAGTATTTTATAAAGGCCTACAGGGCCACTTACGGATAGTTTACGACATATTTTACGCTACTACCAGATCGAAATACAAGCGCAACTAAGAAGATCTGGCAAGGAGTTCAGCCAGTTTTTTTTGTGTGTAACATCATCTTCACACTTATCAAATCTTTACTTTGGCTTTATCAAATTAGTGTCAATTACCATTGTACATTATGTAGACTTCATTCTTATTAGCAATACTTCAATTTATTTAAATTAATATTAATTTTGGGTTCTTCGGTTAATTTCGTTATACCTACAGAGGTTAATTAAAATAGTTTTAAGTTCTACACATAGAGTAAATTCAAAGGAACGGTAAGTTTAAGTACTAGCTTAATGAATAAGTATATACATACGAGCAAAGTTCGCTAATTTTGTGTAAAATACTTTTGCATTTTGTTTGATTTTAATTTACAAAAGACTATTATAGATCTTTACTAATATTATAAAGAGGTAAAGTTTGTAAGTTTGTGAGTTTGTATATTTGTAGGGACTAATTTCTGGATCTACTAAACCGATTTTGAAAATTCTTCCAGTAATAGAAAGCTACATTATTCATAAATAACATAGGCTATATGTTATACCGGTAAATAAAAAGTGTTTTACGTGGCAGTTGAATTTGCAAAGTAAGTCGGAAAAAAAACAGTCAAATGAAAACATTTCTTTCAAACGCTGCTTAAACGGTACCAGATATATGATTGAGCACTAGAGAAAAGTTGTTTTAAATTAAACGTTTAAATTAAACGGTCAAACCAACTGAATTTCGGAACTAACTACGAACGGAGAGACAATTTACGTGTACGTAACTAACTGAACTGGTTGTGGCGTTTTGTCACGGACCGAAAGAGTTTTCCTTACTAATTCACGTGGAAGTTTCCAGAAAGTTTTCTTTTGAAAGAAAAGAAGTGGGTAGCCCGTGGCATTCGTTCCTGGAATGATAAACAGTTTCGCATACGAGTTGGAAATTTCTGGTATCATGGATGTTGAAGCTTGAATAGATAAATGAAATAGACTCAAAATTGGATAAAGTCACCAATTTTTTTTTATGTGTCCTCTATAAATGAGAGAAGCTTACTACGTTGGGAATGGACGGATCTGATAGTCATAAAAGTTAAGTCCCATTGCTGGGCACTGGAATCCTCTTATAATTACAAGTGTTCAGTACTTTTGACTGGCCGAATTACATAAAATAGTAAAATTCAAAAATGTTGACGTTCTGTTACCCTTTTACATACAGTCCGTCACGAACGGTATGAATTGTGGTGGGCACGGGACCTTGAATTGGAAGTGCAATAGGCTGACCGGGCGTCAAAGCCTTTGCACGCAAGGAGGAGGTATATTTTACACCTGTATATTTTACACCTATATCTATTGTCACTTGGACGAATTCAAATTGTCACTTTGAATAGCCTGTACAAGTAGCCTCTTACAAAGATTTTTCTGTCGTGGATGACTTGACGCAGCCGAAAACAGATAGGAATAAAGAATAGGATTTTTTTTTTTTTATGTTTCTAGCCAGATATCGATGTCGGAACTCTGTGCGGGTAAGATTTAAAACGCTTTCTACAACCTTAAAACTGGGTCTAAATTTCTTCGTGTCTTGGGTACCATGGACACAAACAAACACGAATACACAAGCATCTAGACCTAGAACAGAAACCTGAACTTGTCGTTTAGATATCTGTCTGTCCGGGGATCAAACCTGGAACCCATTGAGTGTCATGTCGGCATGGTGACAACACCGTCACGTGCATAATCGCTTAACCTCAACAATAATCTAGATTATACAAGACGTTGCTAAGCGCTGATGCAGCTGCCTGGAATTAGCCTAGATACAGTATGCCAAATCTCTTGAATATTCGATCAGTTTGTGCAATGATGACAAATGTGACACGTGGCTCTAATGCAGCATTGTAATGTTATGTAAATAGGCTGAGTTAACAGATTAGATGCATCCATATTTATGCATTTGGAGTTCTGATTACATTAGATTTAAGGTTCAATTTAAATTAGTTTCGAGTTGATTGAAATTATAATTTGAGACTTATGACAGATGACAGAATTTTCGCGATTTGATTTCGGTGACACTGTTATTTCTCTCTTGCCCCATACGTTGTAGAAAGAATACTGTTCGACCAGAGGGGTACATATCACGACCATTTCCGGTTAAGAGCAATTCATGCGTTTCTTTAACATGTGTGATTACTGGCTCATTTATATGTGAAGTGACCAACTCAGTCCTTAGGACTGGCCACGCATCTGTTATCTTGAGATAGAGCCACAACTTCAGATAAATGTCTTTTAAGAATTTGCTAACAGATGTCCATAGGCAGCGGTGATCATAAGGTCAACCTTATGCATACGCATGTGTCGTAGGATGAAATTTCTTTATGAAAATAGTTAAACAAAAATTATAGAAAAAGGATTATAAAAAAAAAAAAAAACTTTTATTAAATAAGTTTCGCTCGATTAAAAGTCATACTCCGTTCTTAAATAATTTTATTATAATGATATGCCGTTTAACGACTAATTAATTATCCGATTTTATAGAACTTTGTAACGCAAACCATTTCGAAGCTGAGAATCTCTTACTAAAAAAATCTGGAATGTAATTATAAATGAATAGTGCTCTGAAATTAAACTAAAATTCTGACTATTTAGTTAGACGTATGGCCTTTGAACGTTCATGAAAAGATATTCTGTACATTATGAAATAAGAACTCTCTAGAAAAGTTTCTTTAGACTGAAATAAATCTTAAGGCAACCTTGTGGCTCTCACTTACCTAAGTGTATTTTTAGACTTGTGAAATGAAATGAATAAATATATTTCTTGCAGGTTGAACGTTGTATTAATATTTCGACCGCGATATGATTATAGTCATTTCTTGCCTTACAAAAGACCAGTAAGCTACAAATGTTTAAAAGACGTGCTAAGGCAATATATGACAAGCGAGACTTAGTACTCGAGAATGTAATTAATTATGACGACCTTTTTTAGGAAAAAATATTACTAAATACAACAACATACAATACACACGCACGATGTTTTCCCTTTACCATGGACCATAATGAATTAGTAACATGCAATATAATCTTCGAACAACCATAGGTGCGTGGGTACCTGGGATTCAAATTGCAGATCCAAAATTAAAGACTATTGTTAACTTAATTCATTACTTAAATAATTGTGAGTTAATCTTATTCATCAGTAATATGTTGGAAATGGAGTAAATAAAATACAGAGGAAAATTAACCAAGGAAACCTCTATTTCGGTATATTAATTGAAGTTTGACTTATTCATTTCCAGATAAACAGGTTTTCAATTTCTAACATTGCTCTCGTGAATACCATGTAAGTTATTTACTTTTTATGAGGGGTTGTTTAAGTTCTATTAACATCTGCATACACCTACGTAGCAGACATGTAGCGTGCCGTTTAGAGCTCAGTCGTATATTTCCTTGAGTAGGCAGGCAGCCATGGACCGTGGCTTTGCAATATTTCAATTGACAAGAGACTAGCAGAAAAGCCAGAAGATACATATAGGGCTTCCACACTATACGAATAATGATTTTGGTACGTACTATATTTTCATTAGTAGTTCATAGTCATCTCATGTGAGCCCGCCAGCATGTAGATACCGGTTGATTTATGAAAGGTAGACCATTCCTCCGAAACGCACAACCGCCTCATGCTAGGAAAAGGTACGACCTTTGTACATCTGTCATAAAATACTGATTCTACCTTTCGAAAATTTTCAATAATTATCCAATGTTTAAGTTGCTCTTAGAAGGCAGAAAATTGTGAACGAATATACTGATGGATTTATAATATACTTTTAATTATTAACTTCTACTTCATTACTGAAACGTTCTAAAGAAATGTACTCGTGTAAAATAAACGTTTCCCCTTTTAACTTCTGTTTTAATGAAACTTTCTCAAGCTTTCAACGAGCTTAACCAATGACCGTTTTATACAACTAAGAACTAGCATGCAACTAGTGCATGCTGTATTATGTGCAGTGTGCACGTAACTTAAGAGTTCAAGGGATAAATGGGCCGATTGTATAACAAAGTACTTGATACTAAAAGTAGTTGATAAGTATAATATTTTAATGCGTTCTACACTAATTTCTACAGGTGGTAGAACCATTGTAGTTCGACCGGGGACGTACCTCCGCCTTGCCTATTTCTCGCGCTAAGCAGTTCTTGAGTTTCGCTGGAAGGGTGTGGTTGCCGGCTCACTTTTATATGAGGCGACCATCTCAGTCCTCGGGTGAAGCAACGCATGTGTGATAGACTTCATAAAGAACCCCTGTTCTATATGAAGTTGCTTACAAATGTCCATGGGCGTTAGTAACCACTTACCATCAGGTGGGCTGCTTGCTCGTTTGCTACTTTATATGTATATATATAAAATGTTACTAGAATAATATTTTAAACACTTTCTGCACTCATAGTCCCACACTAGGATTATCTCCTGTGAGTACCGTGGACACAGACAAATATACAGGCACCCTGACCCAAAACAGAACAGGCCTTGGGCAACAACTTTTTTATTCCCTTAGTACTATTAAATCTTGTTTCCTCAAAACAATGATTGTTTTCGTTTTTACCTATAAAGTGTAATGTTCATTCCACGTTTTTGATTCCGTATACTGCCATGTTTTGATATGTACTGTATGAAATTATGTATCGTTCCTACGAATTTGCGTAATTTTCCGGGATATATAAAAATAAAAACCAATTATGATATCTGTGGTTATCCACTTGCCAACAATAAACAAACAACTCCGCGTAACAGACTAAGATACTTTAGGAATATGGATATAATTCCAACATAACTTGGGGCAGTAATGCGCCTATGATGGAACTCGTAGAATTCCTTTCCTACTTGAGCTTAGTTTCAATGCGAATGGGTAGGTCTGATCCCTTATTAAATAGGAAACATGCGTAGTAATGATAATTGTATGAAATTCGACCTATATCAATGTTCCGAGGAACACCAGGTATTCACTTCTATGTATATCGTAAAGATTTACTTTACTTTTATATTTACTTCTATTGTAAAGATTTAAGCAACATTTGATTTAATGGGAAAGAATAATTACGAATGCTTATTCTATAAAATAAAAATAATAAAAAAACCCGACTGTGTAAAACATTTTTTGTTCAAAAAAATATATTTAATTTAACGTCTTATATGTTTTTTCGACAAAATAGTCACTAATATGGTACTATAATATATATATATATTTAGAAAGGTCTATTTAATAGCTTTTATTTGATACACAAATTGTCGCGATAGTAAACAAGGGTTTCCTCCCCCCTTTTTTCCTATTTATAGGCGCCATTTTTAAAAATTCTATAGCCTATGTCACTTTGCAACGTCACAATCCTTCTAGCTGTTTGGGCTCTACCGCGTTTTAGAGAAATGGACAAACATATTTATAAACATAAACATACACTCGAAAAACATTACCCTCCTTCTGACGCCGTCGGTTAAAAACACAGACACACATTCTTCAGTTTGTGTTATTAGTCTCAGATTACACATAAAGTTATTAGGTCGTGGAAATATTAACAGAGCATGACTTTAGTGCTTAAGTCTCGGGTCAACAGGATTGTCTGTGTCAAGTTTCTTTGTAGGCTTCTGTTCAAAGACCGTTTACCTTTATAATCTCAAACTATTCCTAGCGTAAGGATAGTAAGATAAAGCTTGTATGCTTGTTACTCTAATGCGTCAGGACGGTATTGTTTTTCGAGCATATGTATGTATATTTTCTTAGCACGCGCTACGGTCTAAACGGCTTCACGGCGGTGAAAAAAAATAACATATCATTAAAATTGTTAAAGAAATATTACACTGATAGTCTGTTTTGTGAGGAGCTAAGTGTTACGCATAGAGTCTCGGTCTCGATTTTGGGCCAGGCAGACATTAAAATAATAAATTTTCACTTTTGTTCTGAATTTGGGCCTCATACTCGTATGATAAAATCATCGATGACACAGGCCTTAAAAACATATAGGTAGTACTATACTGTAGTTCATTTGTTATTTAGTGTAGTTATAATATATAACGAATGGCCCGACAAAATTTATTCCATGATGACTTATTTCTGTCGTAAAAAGCATATTAAAATACTTCTATGACATCTGTTCAACTATATTGCTTAATTAATTTCGTCTTCTTATATCAAAAATATCCGTATAAATGAACTAGGGAAACCAACATTTACTCAAAGCGTAATTGCTACGGGAACTACAATTTTTGACTATTTCATGCCTTTCACTCAAAAGCCATCGTTATCTTCGGACTTTTGTTGAAAAGTGAAAAATTGGAACCTGTATGGAATGGAGCTAGGTTTCCTAACGATGCACTTGGGTTCGTTAGATACACACGCCGTCGAATATGGTTCAATTGTCAGCCATCTACACCTAAAATGGACAGTTCTGACGATTTTTGAATGGAAACGCCAAAGACATTTTTCGAAACGACTGAATTTCGAAAACGAACAATATTTGTTTCGCTGTAAAAATAATCTATTTTATACGCTCACACACGTTTGTTATTGCAGTAGAACTATTATATTTACTCTCTTCATATAAACTCACATTTACGCTATTTGTTTCGACAAAGATTTAACGTATAACAGAATTATAAACTAGGCAAAAATAGGTGTGATGATACTGCTTCAGAAGTGCATTTTTTTTTATAAAATGAACGAAGCCAGCAAGCAGTATACCTGATGATTAGTGATAACTGCCGCCTATGGACATATGTGTGACTTTTCATAGAACAAGTGTTCTATCTGAAATCAATCACAGATTCTTTGCTACTTCCGAGGATTAAGGTGGTCGCTTCATTTTCACTGCAAATGAAACGACCGTCTTTAGCAAAACACAAGAACTGATTTACACTAGAGATAGGAGTGGCAGTGGCACTGATTGAATTATACTTAATTTACCACCTTGTAAGAGACACTGAGAGACATTGCACCATAAAAATTAACCTTCATTCTACTATTAACCTTTTCGCACAACTTAATTCTCGTACAGGTTCTTTCGTACGTGTGGTGCAAATATACATACATACATACATATTTTTCATACAAAACCGCCATCTTGAATGTAAATCTTTATTGAAACAAGTTATTCGTACCGTTCTTCTATTTTCAACATTGTACATATGTACAAAATCTTGTCACGACTGCTTAGCAAACAAAGAGCACCCACAAAGACAAAAGGTCTATTCTATCTCGAGACAGCGACCTTCTGAGGGTTATTTGAGTAACATTTACAAGGTTCTACTCGTGTTTCCACTACCGTATAATATATTATTCAATATTCACGCATCAACTGTTAACATTCAAGCTGTTGAAGAAGCTATATATTCCATAACAAGTACGCTCTGTAAAACTCAACTTTCTATAAATTAGGATGCCTAACTAAACGCTTTTGACTTTAGCCCATAGAAAAATATATTATATTCATAGTTCCTGTTTTATGTTTTCATATATAACGAATACATATTTTAATTTAACATTTTAGTGCACATTTGTTGCTAAAATGCGCATTTAGATAGTACGTGAAGTAGCAAAATAAAGTCAAAATAACTTTTATAAAAATCTTTGTATATAGAAAGAAAAAACCTAATTCATAAGTAAAATAACCAAAAAAAGTAAAAAAAAACTTTATCAAAAATCTTTGCAGTATGTTTTCTACCCATATAAAATATAGATAAAAATATTACTTTTCATATGAAGGAAATGTGGTAAAATAAAGTAAAAGAACTGCGATAAAAACCTTCGTGACCGCTCAACAAACGTGTATGTCACACGTGCGTGAGCGGAAACAAATAGGGAAAGTCACGACATCACGCGTTAAAGTGACGTTAAACCGACATTAGTTAGGATCTTTATACAAGCACCAGTATCCTATAGTGAGATAATTTACACAGAAAACGCCATTATCAATCCATCTTTGCCCTCTGCTGGGCACATGTCCTCTTAGAATGACAATTCTTAAAGGAGACTATGGCCCTTAAACACATCGGGAGTATCTTCGTCGTGATCGTGTTGAATACACCCAAACCCAAAACTGATAGCGTGGGAAAAAAGTGCAAGAGTTTGGTATGAAACTACTATTTTGTTGTAATAACATAGAGTAATAAAACAACATATATTTTGAAGAATGCCCGAACCGTACATTGAACCTGAACTGACTCTTGAATCTAATTAATCTGACCGATCAGCACCTCACTAAAGTGTCAGACTGAAACTTGATCAGCCTGACATATCATAGGTATACGTATCCGTAAGCCTGACATATCCATCATTGGACATGGCGGATTTCAACCTGACCTACCTGACAATTTAGATCTGACGTGTATTACTTGTAAAACATTACGCAGATTTATCCCAAGCTAAACGGTTGATGGATCGTTGAAGAAATAATATAAGGTACAACCTGCGACGTCATAAGCCTCTTTCATACGACGTAATGACTTTATTGAAGACGTTTAGGTTCTTTATATTAGAGTTAGCTTATTGCTATCAATTATTTGTGACTTTGAAGAGAGTAAAAAAGTCAATTTCTCGTAGAACAGCGATAAAAATATCGTTAAGAATGCTTAGCAAGCATTATCCGTGCCATACGCGTGATAACCGAGTCCCACGGAACATTCGTTTAGCGCTGGGAGTGTCGGTTTGAGCGAAATTCAGCAAAGTTTGCTACAATTTTCAGCAATTTTTTATAAGAATACACACATCTGTTCTTAACGTTCAACGCTGACGCTTTCTATGGCAGTGAAAATACATGCAGTGAATGTTTTGTGGCCCTGGGGTGGCGGGCATAAATATTAGAAAATTTAAAATATGATAGGTTAAAAATACTTATTATTTACTCAATTTGTAATCAGCGCTATGGGGTGAGTTTTAGCCGCCCGAATATTGGGAAATTTTGCCGACCAATTGAGTACTAGTCTCCAGCTGCAAACGTTTATTACAAAAAAAAAATAAAGAAAATGAACATTTTTTTTATTTACGACAAAAATATTTCAATAGAGGACTGTCCCTG
>DWNE01003798.1:0-16128 GCA_018249875.1 Cecropterus toxeus
TTGTGTGTCCATGGCACCCACGACACAGGAGAAAATCCTAGTGTGGGGCTATGAGTGTAGAAGGCGTGTTTTTAAAAGCGTGTTTTTTTTTTTAAATAAGTACTCACTAGAGCCTGGGTATTTGTATGAGCCAGCGCACGTTGTCGGAGTGCACGTCGTACTGGATGGCCCACTTGGCCAGCTTGGCCCACTCCGTGGCGCTCTTGCCGTAAATGGACAGTCGCAGTTCCGCGTTCTGGTACTTGCTCTCCTCGAGGTCGGATGCCACTTCCTGTACGGAAGAAAAAATTAAATTTCTCAAGGGTGGCTATTACTAATTTTGGAATTTCACGAGTAATGTATGTTTTGATATGATGTTCTAGTCACTTTACGCATGCATTTAAATTTGGTAAGATGAGCTTATTTCTATTTATCTTTTCCCCTTTTTGAGTTTAACTTAGACTCAAATGCTGTGTCTAGAGACATGTTTCCCTAATTGTCCCAATTCATGGGCATAGCTGCAGCTTTATTGGGAGGAGGAGGTGCAACAGCGACGGACCACAAAAACAAAAAAGTTTCTGTTAGTCTATGTTTTTTTTTTCATGCTATATGGACGCAAAAATAAATAGACTCCAAAATTTTACTAATGATAAAAAGAAAAAGTCCTGTGTAAAAAAAATTATTTTCTCGCCTATACGGAACTTAGAACTCGGAATTCGAATACTGGAACTAACAATATTGTTACGGCACATTTTGCGGTGGTCACAAACTTGATATTGATTGAGAAAAAATGATAGAAGATAACTTAAAATTCCATTCTTGTGAAACTCCAAACCCATTGTTGTGACTTTGTTGCACCGTTACTAGTTTACAGATATTAAAATAATTCAAATCACACTGGCGTCCTAATCATTGAGTCCGTACCTTGATGATCCTGGCGAAGTACTTCCCGTTCATGTAGTTGTCTGTCTTGAGGAACACCTCCCGCAGCCGGCTCTCGCCGATGGGGTTGTACTTGGCGTTGAACTTGTCGAAGCGGTGGAACGTGTTCCTGTCCTGCACGACGATATGGGTACCGTTTACAAATAAACTTAAAGAAAAGACCACTTTTTTCTAACTCATTAGTTTTTCATTTCTCAATTTTCAAACTTTCATTTTCATTTATGGTTTTTCATTCATTCATTTTCTCGTTAAAACAATTATTTAGATATCCGTTTAGCCGGAAATCATATCCGGAACCCTTTATGTGTCCCTCATGGTGATCGCACCGCCACGCGGATCGTCATACAATATTACTGAATTCATCTACAAAACGCTGAATCTATTTCAACAAAATCTTTCTACGATTAATTAAGTAAGTACACTATCTTTTTGAGGGACCACATAAACGTTTTTCTGGTCTGCTGGATAATAACTGTTATGTGGATAACATCCTTTACTAATTTTGTCAATACTTTAAACTAGCGTTTACCATCTTAAAGAACGCTTTATGTGTTCATCCAGGTGATAAACTACCTACTACATCCAGGTAATAACTACCTGTATAACAAATGTCAATTAAAAAAAACTTTAAAAAATAGTAGTTTAAATAATAGTAAGTAATAGATTAGTCTGGTTATTACCGCGTGCACGTCGAGCATGTCGACGGTGAGGTCGTATGTGCTGAGGTTCATGGACTGGAACACCGCCTTCAGCGTCATGGGCGTGCCCTTGTGCAAGGTCACCACCTGCAACGGTCAAGGTTTAATTTCCATGAAGGCTTCTGGCTAAGCCATCACAGCGATTTCTTGTTTTATAAGAATATAGTAGCAAACAAGCATACAGTTTAACTGATTGTGAGTCACTGCCGCCCATGTACATCTGTAAGCCAGTTTATACAGAACAAATCCATTTGTTCTGTATAAACTGGCTGGAACAGGTTCTATCTGAAGTCAATCATCTATAGAATATGGTATCATTTATCAAATATTTTGATTTTGGATATTGATCTAAGGTAACTCTCGACCAGTCATTTTCGGCAGACTCAAATGTTTAAAATGAGAGTTTTAAAGAAATTGGAATATATCAAGTAATATAGAAGCGCTATCTATGTCTTTGAAGTATATTTTAAGAAAATTTGGCCCTCCATATGATAAAAACTGTTAAATATTTCATACTAAGGACCGACATTTAGCAATATATAATTATCATAAATTGATTGAAAATATATATCTTGAAAATCAAGTATTATTATGTCTAGAATAAGACTTACCTCATCGGCGTGTGTTTTGAGCGTCTTCTTAATGAACCGCAGCAGGTGCTTCTGGTTCATGCACGACGCCGCGTGGATGTGAGTGTCAACTTTCCTAACGACCATACAACAAATATAAATATAGGAAGTTGGCGTAACTCAATACTATCCTATTGGAAAATAATCTTAGGCAATATTAATTTTATATGTATTTGTACGAGAACCATGGACAGAGTTCTTTGTTATATGATTAGGTCAGTCAAGGTCTGTATTCGTCACACCACTAAATAATTTTGTCATCACTTACAAAATGTGTAAATCTTTAAATATTATCCGTTTTTGTAATGAAATATGTATATTATTTTTTTTATTTCGAAGATGTTACCAATATTACGAACCCTTTGTCGAAAAACAGCAGAAAAATAAAATAAGGGGAATTATGAACATTTAAAATTTATAATTTATTGCAATTTTGATTAAAGAAATGAAATGAATGACGGAATGAACGAAACAAATGTCGCTCATACCGTCATTCATTTCAATCGAAAGAAAAGGGTGGTCGATGGAAGATGATAGGTACTGAGGTATTTACCGAATGTTATAAAAGTCTCTGTGTGGAACTGCCTTCTGCGAAGCGAGTTCGCGCAGCTCGTTGAGCAGCACGTGCAGCTGGAACTTGGACGACAGGTAACTCAGCCGCCGGTAGCAGAACGATTTGCTACGGATAACATTATATTAACTTCACATTCATAATAATTACCAAAGATAACGGATCGTTATGAAAATTTTCAGACTGTCCTCAACTAAGAAGGATTCGTTGACACCATGTCAGGATTGAACAGAAATGAGTCTGTTTATCTTGCTCTATAGTGCATCGAATTCATGTCCCTTATTTTATATTAAAGTTTAGTTTAGCATCTGAAGCTCTGAAAACTCTATTAGATTAATATATTCTATCATCTCACAGCAGTTGTAAGTTATTGTTAAGATAGAGCCATGTGAAATTGTTCCACGGTTGGGAGGACATTCGTTCCATTCTCTGGGAGATGATGTATTAATAATAATAATATTCTAATGTGCCTTATAAATAAACGTTTTTGATTAAAACCAACCCTTACAGGCACCCAGACTCATCAATTTTAACGGCACTTCCATGGAAAGATATGCATAGAATTAAGAGTTTGAAGAAAAGACGCCGGTGAGAACCTTATACAGGAAGAAACATAAGTAAATAAGATTATGGTTATAGACTAACAGCGGCCCGTCCGCGATCATGCTGCACATGGTGTTCTTGTCCTGGATGTACTGCTGCAGCGTGATGTAGTCGTAGGGCAGGCGCGTGTCCCCGCGGTACAGGTTGAACACGCCGCTGTCGGAGCGGATGGAGCACCCCGCCGCGGCGGGCGTCGGCCCCTCCCACGGGTCCTTGTCGCGGAACGGCGGGTGGACTATGTGGTCTGGGGTAGAAGAGAGAAATAGCTGCTTAATAACGGGCACAATGTAAGGCGAAAATTGGTCGGTCTGGAAACGCAAAGTTTTAGAACGACGAGATTAAATATATTTATACTAGTCGACCACGCTAACTAGACGAATGTCAAACGTGACGTCACTCGCAAGAATGTAAGTACTGATGACAAAATACAATAGCAATAATGATTTTTTGTGAAATGTTGATTTCAATGAAACGTAAATTTTAATAAATTTCTGTCTTAATAATTTGTACTTAACATTTAACGTTAACTACGTTTTTTTTTTACATATTTAAGTTATCATTGTAACAGGAACTGATGAATACAACAAATTAATTTTGTTTATTTATTTAATTAATAGTAAATCATAATAGATTAGGGAGTTTAGGCACGAACGGTACTAGGACGAGAGCGGGGCATGAGACGGGACCGGGGAGGGATACCGCATTCCTCCCGTTCGTCTAGTTAGCTTGGTCGACTAGTACTTAGGTAGAATTTTTTAAACATTATTCAATGATATTAATCGTTTTATGTACAGAGGTTCTGTATGTGTATAAAGATTCAGTAGTCAAGAGAGTTCACGATGTGAAAATCGAGACAGAAAGTCGGAGTAGTCTTAATTCACTACGTGCCACGAGCCATGTATGTTCATTCTTAGTTTCAGGTTTATCTTATAAGTCATGGACTTATAAGATAAACCAAAGGCTCTAATAATAAATAATATGAAGGCATAACCCAATGTCTGCTTAGAGGTAGGTATATTAAGAAGATTGCATAGAAGACTACAGATATTCAAGAGCAGAAGTGATTATTTACAATCAGTAAGTATCATACCTTGTGTCCTCAGTGTAAGTTTATAACTTTTCCTTATAACGATCACCGTAAAACGTATTCGCACATAATACTTTGTACTATTTTTTGACCGAAAAGATAGTGTTTCGTTTCTTACCCGCAATATCCTTAGTAGCTTTGGCACTTGGTGTGTGGTTGCCCGCGGAGTCAGCGTCCATGCTGCGGACGAACCTCGCCGTGATGTTGGCAAAACTCTGACTCGACATCTCCATGTACCGTTTGCGGATTTGCAAAGCCTGGACTAAGTATGATGACGCTTGCTGCAAGTCTTCCAGTGGCACCTGACGTAGAAAGATATAAATTGAGAAAAATATAATTTAATATCTTAAGAAAAGGTGAATTACGCAACATGCTATCACTAATCAATGCGAATTTGGATCATAAATTGCCAATCCTATTTGGTAGTCAGTTTGCGCTCCCGTTACAATTTATTGTCAACGAAATATCGAATCTAACGCCTAATTACAATACAGATGCTAGAGACAAACGAAAAACTTAGAATATGACTGAATGTATTTTTTTGTTAATTTAAAAGTATTCAAGGCCTGTAAATATAGATCTCTTTCTATAAATGGGAATGGCCTTAATTATTTTGCTCCACCATGCTTCTCCAATCTAGCAGTGTTCCATGTGTTTAAACTCCTCATAAGGCTACTGACAAAATCATGGTATAATGATAACAGCCGGATATGGTTACCGAAGCACAAAAACTAATATTAATTATGAAAAAACATTAAATAATATCTCTAACTTTCTAACTGTATAGGTACTATGATGTCATATTGATCTTGAATAGCACCACTCCCTCTCTTTCCGATGATATCGTTATTTTGATCGAGAATAAAAGACCAAATCCAGGAGATAAACAGCAGTGTCTACTGTGTAACATCAAGACCCACTGTGTACACTAACTTGGCAAGCACGGCATCTATTGGCTAAAATCCCAGATAAGGACAGGCCACGTCCAGTATTGAACCTAAGAAGTCTGATGGATGGATGAGTATTAGGCATTACCCCCGAGGTGTCCTCTCCGCTGATAGCCACGCGCTGGAAGTGCGGCAGCACGATGTCCAGCTCATCATCATCTCCGCGCAGCCGCGCCGCTTCCTCGAACACGGCCGCCGCGCCACCCGCCTCGCTGCCCGCGTACGACCGCGCGGACTGACCGCATTCTGCTGCCCTGAGAACAAAGAAAATAAATCAAGATTATGGTGGTGGCACACTTTGTGGTTCCACTGCATCCAGGGCCGGCACCCGGATGCAATCAATAATCTGGCACCTTCTTGTATGACATTTGGAGCCCTTTCTATGTCGCTAAAGGCTCTTGGCGATCCCTAACACTCAGCGCCTGCGTGTACCCCCAGCATTACAGGTAAAAATGCCTTGACTGCAAAGGCACTATCGCCATTTTTACCGCCAGTACTGCAGTGCTCTGCTGTGAAGTATGTGTTGCATACTTAATCCAGGATTTCCAACTTAATTCTCTGGGGTAGCAACGGTGGGCTATCCTTAGATTAAGATTAGATCCTTAAAACTCTAAGCGTTTCTGGAGCTGACTCCAGATTTCCATTAAACATCATTCGAAACGCACGTCCAAAAGATGCATTTAAACAGTTCATGTACATAGAACAAAAGTGAAACGTATGCCATCTCTACTCTAGATAACTCTAGTCAATGACTAAGTAACCTTCATTTAATTTGGGAACTTGTTGGATATCAAACATAAGTATATTTAAAGTTATAAAAAAGTCAATAGATATGGTCACCGAAACAATATTGAAACAGTAATTTCGGCGATCACTTGAACGCTATTCATATTTGCCCTTGCAGTAATTAACTACACAATGACGTCAATGGCACAATGATAAAAATGATGAATGCTATTATAATATTTCCGAGTTCAAACAAAATTCCACCTATCACAAATCAATAACACAGACAGGATACGATTTTGATAAGCTGGAGCATTTCTTTTTCAACAAATTTCGGAGTAATTTTAATTTAGACCGAAAAAATAAATAATATTCTCACCGTATGCTAATTTCATGAAATGCCTAAGTATGAAAGACTAGCCGATCATTTCTTCATTATCCGCCAATGGAGGATTCCCGCTTAATAACGTTCATTGCAATGTATGAGCAAAAACGTGTACAATTACTGTTTTAAGATAAGAAATCAATACGATTTTTTTTTATTCTACACCCAAAATTTTACTGGATCTAAACATTTTTTTGTATAATCTTCCGGAGGCGTCGCATTTACCACTGAAATTATTATAAATGCCTAATTATTTCTAAAAGGTCAATTTTATCTTCATTTGAGATAACCTTAGTTAGCAGGAATCTTGAAATTTTTCCACTAAGTAATTACATTTTTACATTTAATTAGTAATTAGTCATTAGTAATTAGTCATTTGCCGTGAAATATGTCCGAAAGGAAATAATAAATAGGTTATTTTCTGAAAAAAAAAATGTTATACTTAGTATGCACATAATTTCCAAAAACTCTGAATTGTACGATTGGGAATAAGCTTCGGACGGCCTAAGATCTCACTACAAGGCCATCCATTTGCTTATTACCAACATTACATTAGTAAGAGCGTTCTATCATATCCAAAGTTTTGAGGGAAATATTATTCAAGGCTTTTACCAGATAAAAATCTAGAAATCTGAACAAAATAAATTACACAATAAAAAACTGCATCTATGTAGACACTTTTTCTAAGATAGCTCTATTGTTTTACTGCGCTGAATCTATTGTCTTGTTTTTTTCTTCTTCATTGTGTTCATTTTATATCTTATTCATGATCTTTGTAAAGAATTTGTAGCAGGTCCAACAAATATTTTATTACTCATTATCATAGAAATACGATGCTCACACTATAGTAGACGTTTCTTAGAATCAAGAACGTCAACTGCTGCTACCCTAGTAGGGGAAAAGATATTTGAAGCAGTATGTTTTAGCATTTCTTGGGAGCAGCAGTTACAGCCAGGGAGGGAGCTACCTTCCCCTATTCCATTGTAATTGCTTAGTCACTTCTAACGACTTCGTCGGTAGAGAAGCAAGCTGTTCAAGCTCGCTAGTTTATCAAATTTTCATTTATTATTTTTATTCAAGATTTAGAAGTAGTTTCAATTCCATGTATGGGGAGCCCCCTAAATTTAATATATATTTTTTTATTTTTGTACATAATTCGGAGAGCGATTTACAGAATACATTTATCTACCAAGTTTCAATCCTTTAGTCTTAATAGTTTCCGAATAAAGTGGCTGTGACATACGGACAAACGGACAGACGTACAGACGGACAGACAGACAGACATGACGAATCTATAAAGGTTCCGATTTTTGCTAAAAAGTATATTACGCGCAGAAAAAAGACAAATCTGCAAAGTTTATTGCCGGATCTTCTCAGTTGAGATCGTTCCTATCCGGTGGCAGTAATGTAAGTGTAAGAAAAAAAATTGAAATCGACAATTTGTAAATGCCCCCCCAGGCAAAAATACAAAATAAAGACATTACATCATTTCTTATAATAAGCTAATCCTTTAGGTAATCTCAAATCTACTTAAATTCATTTAACAAGTGTAAGTGTAGCAAGAATGCCTACTTTCTACAACGTAGCCTAGACGTGGGCGGGCGGAACGCTCCGAAATGCATACCGGCAAAATTCAATATGCATGCAAGTACTTGAATATAAAACTTGGAGCATAGTTTTAAAACATGTTTAACTTAATATCAGTACCAAGAAATTATTATGAAACAAAAACTTGACTGCTAAAACTAAAATTAGCAGTCGGTTAGATTTTTAATAATTAATTTAACGCTTTTAGGAGTTTGCGCCAAAATAATTTGACAGCTTTGTTTATTAATAATATAGAAATAGCAAACGAACATGCAGTTCACCTGATGGTCCGTGGTAAGTAAGGAGTTACTTCCCCAGAAAACTAAGTAGAAATACCTCGGATAAGTATTGCTCTTTTACCAGAAAAAATGTTGCCAAAATAATAGGTGTTAGCCGTATTGATTCGTATTATCGGATGGATAATTGAACATTGGATAAACGTTGGATGACTTTCAGTAAAATAAGTCTCATAAATCGCTAATTTATAAAAAAAATCATTATAATAATATATTTCTATAAACCAATAACGAAGCTCAAAGCCACGTGTTCTGATATCATACCCCTATGTACATAGCTATTAAATTTCACTGAGTACGCCAGTTTCAGCGAATACCGCCCGCCCACGCCCGCAGGCTAACGTTACGTGCTGTGTAGGTACCGACTATATTATTTTTTTGCGTAATTGTTATTAGTAATATTAGTCTTTACACCTTCACTGGGTTATGGTGGCGAGTCCAAAGCTCAGACGGAACAAGACGACAATAGGCCGAGAGAGTCGGAATGGTTTTAGTCACTGTTTCTGTTTCCTAGATATTCGCCAGAGCGATGGATAAGCGGATCCATCTATTGTTGGAGTCCAGGCTCCACATGTGATGTAGTTCGCTGGGGAGGCTCGACCGTCCACGCAGGGGTACCTTGAGCGGGTGTGCTGTAATGGGGTGCACGTCTCTGCCGGCGGGGACGGCATGTCATATACATGTTATTGTTAAATATGTGTTGGGACTGAACAGGGGGATCTACTTGCCAGAGGGCGATGACTATGGTTGTGTTATCGTCGGATGCTAGAGCTGTATAGAATACTTTAAAAATGTAATCGGCGATGAAATAAAATTAAATTAAATTAACAAACTACTAACTCTGATTTAACAACTGCAATTGCTATTCCGATAGTGTTAAGAAATAGAGAAAGATTTATAACCACCGGACAAACTCGGAACTCTCATAATAGAGCAATACAGATGTCTTATCTAATCATATTAATTGAAGAACACAGAATAAGAGTTAATATTTATTAATCAACTTTTATTTTGTCATTGTTCTTTAAAATATCCGCAAAGCATGACAAGCTTTATATAATCACGAATATATGACCAATTAAAATATACAATCCAATTAATGACTTACACCTAAACCACTTACGTATTATTTCTCGTATCCGTCCATCTTTTACACTGAATTTTGCTTCCAAACATATTATTATTTAAAACCACAGATCCACGAAAAAACTATATAAGTCACAGGTTCGCGCCAAAATCATTTAGAGGCAACGATCAACGCGTGTTCAGCCTGAAGGTGCGTTCGGAAATGCAATCACATTACGAATGGCGGCACGAGCATCCCCCGTGGTAAGGGTTGCCGCGCCAAGGTTGATCCAATTACTGTCAACTAATAATATCGGCTATCAACGTGGACACCAACGACGACTATACCTAATTTCACTCGACTAGCACGCCATCTACCTCCTGCTGGTTTATATAAATATATCTTTTTACTAACCGAGCCTAAATGGTAAGTATAAAACGATAATATATTTTCAATATTGCTCAATGTTATATTAGACACAACATGGGAGCATATTACTTTAATACTAAGTTAAAAAACAAAAACGTATATTTATATATGAATTTCTTAGATGTTATTAGAATCGAACTATAAGCTTTATGAAAGTAGCGCATGTACTGTACCAATCTATACATATTTAATCTGTCAAACAGTCACGTAACATTAACTAGTTTAAATTTCATATTAAATTTCCCTAACGGCAATAATTCGCTGTTGAGTTTGCTCAATTTTTTAACAATATCATAAATGTTGAAAAATGTTAAATGACTAAAATAGCCAATGATGGATCTATAAATTAAAACTTAGGCTTGCACTCGGCACTGCCTTCAGTAAGAATGGTTACTTTTAGGATTCTGATATTTGTAGTTTAAGGAGTAACTTACTTGACATTAAGTTGTCGTTGTATTAGTAACTTCTTTTCAATTTGCTCGATCGGGAATTGCGGGACTTCGTAAGGAGCTGACAGCTCGTTCGGAAGCTCCCGCGGCGTCTCTGCCCCAACTGCGCTGGTAGGGCTCTCGCTACCTGCAAAAATGGATTAAATTTTTAATGTGCTATTTTTGAAGTGAAAACTTCTTTAGTCGCGTCAAGCAATTTTTCGGTGAACAAAAGTCATGGAATTAGGTAATACCGACGCGTCATAATCACCATGACATATTCGTAATTGACGCTAGCAGCGGATTAAATAAGATATAAATTCAGAGTAAAATGATGGATTTAAAACAAGTTTATTATTACGCTTAATTTACAAGTAGGTATTTATATTTATAAAATAAAAAAAAAAAACATAATTTTCAATACTTTCGCTCCAAGAAATTTGCTGCTCTTACAGCCTTATATTTGGTTGGCCCTGTAGTGATTTTAAAATTAACTCTAGCAGAAAAAGTCACATTAAGGGATTTTTAGACTGATTTTTAACTGAATCTTTTTAATGAATTATGAAATTAAGTCTGAGAAAAATGACATAACTAGATGGATTTAACGACTTTCATTCGCCATACATCATACATGTTTATAAATCATTTGCATTGCGGTTATACATTCAAACAAGAAGATAGACGAAGCAGATAAAAATATTGAAACCTGCTTAATATGCATGTTGTATACACATACAATACAAACACATCCCGATTAGACTCTCAGGTGACTCATTTATTTTGTTATTGCATAATATTGCACGTTTCGAAAAAATAAATAATTATATCATTGTGTCATAATGTGATAAAATATAATTGGATATCACATAAAAATCACATTAACAAAATTTAAATATCTAGCGTTGAGCCACTCCAATTCAAGTTCTGCAATGTGCATCGAATACTCCATCATACGAGACTTTCGTTTGACACAAATAAAACTAAAAACCGAGCAAGTACGAGTCGGGCTCGCGCAGAAAGTGTTCCGTCCGTAGACCTCCTTTAATACTGATTTCAGTTGTAAACAAAGTGTATACAAATCTAAATATTCTGTGAATATTTGAAGCTTCTATCTGTCGTCTAATATCGACCAAAAAAACACGTTCCTTGTATAAGACCCTCCTAAAATATTTATTATATTCTGTTTTAGTTTTATTCATATCATAGCAACACAAATACATCCTTTGTGAAAATTTTAACTGCGTAGCAATCACCAGTTCATAAAATACAGCCTGGTGACAGACATACAGACAGCAGATATACAAACAGACGGACAGCGGAGTCATAGTACTTATTGACGACCCGCATGGCCGAGCGGTCAGCATACCGGTCTAACGCGCAGTGAGTCCCGGGTTCGATTCCCGGCCAGACAGAAATATGAATGATGAGTTTGGATTTCTGTTATGGGTCTGGGTGTTTGTGTATTCGTGTTTGTGTATCCATGGCACACACGACACAGAAGAAAATCCTAGTGTGGGGCTATGAGTGTAGAAAGCGTGTTTTTTTTTAAATTAAACTATAAGCATTAAGGAACTTTGTCCTTTGCTTGTAATTCATTGAACTTATCTGATATGCGTCTTAAACGCATATCAGATAAGTTCAATGAATGAATGGTTATTACGTACACATGTTCTGGATGAAAATAAAAATGTTACAATCGTGCACAGTCACAAACTGCGCAAGGTGACCTGTCCGAATATTGAAAGCTTAATTGACTCTATGTTTGTAAACTTGTATACACGTGTGGCCTAATTTTATGACACACGAAGTTCCCCTAAAGTCTCCGCGTTTGGATTTTCAATGCTTTGCAATTTTTGTTTAGGTACTATAAAGTTTCTTCTTACTCTCTTATTTCTTACTTCTTACTATATTATTATAAAGAAGAAAGAATGAGCGTTAATCTTTCACGTATAAACTACTCATCCAATTTGCCACCCATATGACGTATGTATGATCTGGATATTTTTTTTTTATTAAAATGCAGTATTAGCAAATGTGCATGCAGTCCATCTGATGGTAAGTGTTGACTACTGCCAATTAACATCTGTAAGCCACTTCATATAGAACAGGGGTTCTATCTAAAGTAGATCACAGACGCGTTGCTACTCCAGAGATGGCCTCATATAAATTTGAGACGGAAACCCTTCCACCGAAACAGTAAAACTGTTCCACGCTAGAAATCGGTGTGGTGGTGGTGGTGTTGGTACCTTCTCGGACGAAGTAGGTACACTGGTTGTACCACCATAAGAACATAAGTTACTCTTAGCTTAAACTTAGTTTAAATAAATTGAATATTCCGTTTTCAATTACAAAAAAAAAAAATAATATAAGTAGATACATGCAAGAAAGTAAGTAAATGGAATTGTACTGGATTTTGCACTCTACGTCTGTCTATATGTATATGACACAACTGAACGAAAAATAAACAGGTTATAAAACATTTTACTTGATCGGTTATCAAGGCTTTTAGTTCTCTAAAAAATATACATGTTACGAAGTCTCGAAGTATACTAGCTAATATGATAGTGATATTCACTCGAATGTCATGTAAAGAACGTTACGTTGATGATAATAAGTGTTATGTATATGCGTGGGAGAGGCATTCCACTGAAGAGTAAACATTCGATGAATCATATATTTCGAGAATGTATCTATGATATATTGCACCATTAATTCTCCATAAGCCACTTTTTCTTGAATTGTTACTGGTCGTTCAAGCTCTACATTTCTAAATTTATTTAAGAAACTTATACAGCAGTAGGCAGAGCAGTGATAGTCTAATGTTCAAAACTCGGCCTTTCAATCGAGGGTGCGAGGTTCGAATCCCAGACCACAGATTTTTCTAAAATGATGTACGTATAAGATACTAATTATCTTTATCACTGCTTTACGGTGAAGGAAAGCATCGTGAGAAAACCTGCACGCCTGAGACTTCTCTAAAGAAAAAGAGTTCTTTAAAGTGTACGTTATAGTTAAATCTCGTAATATACTTTTCAGTGAGGGGTCATACAGAAATTACGTCACACGATGAAGGGGAGGGACAACGAAGTTTGACATGGTGTAACTAGGGGGTAGGGAAGGGCCCTAAATTCGCGACGTCACATTTGAAATATAATTATGCAAGTAACATAATCTCATTTATAATTTGAGAACTGCTGTTTTAATTTAATATTTTCTACGTGTAAAATTGCAAAATGTGACATCTCACAAATGTGACCACCTGTGACAAGGACAGGGGAGGGTTCAAAAAGTCAAAAAGTTCCTGTAACGTAATTTATGGATGGACCCTAATGGGCAAAAATGTAAACAAGAGTCGTAACAATAAAACGTACAAACAACTATTACTAAGGGGCTGTTCGTATTAAAAAATTCAGTTCGAATGCGTTGTCAATAAAAAGCGTCATAATATTCGGGATAGTAATAGGCTAATAGGTAATAAAGCTATTGTTTTCAACGTGGAGGTCAGGGCCGGGCGCTGGCCATTAGGATCGATTGGAGCCACTAATTGTGGACCGCTGACGATCTACGTTCTTAAACCTACAATTGGCATTTCGAATTAAATCATTATGTTTATGAACGAATCTCAATAGCGACTTCTCGGAAACGATGGTAATCAAGACTCAAGAATCGATGTGGCATAAATGTAATTTTCCTAAATATCCCTACATAACAAATCTTGCATTGCTAAACAAGGTCATGTAGAAAATATGTATTTTAATTACTTACTAGTCGATCGCCAGCTATAGATAGCTGAATTATTATGGAAATATAAATATTAAGTAAGTTCCTATCTAGGAAACATGTGATATTAAACATTCCTGATATAAGGAAGGGACGTTCAATAAATAAATCCCCCGAAAACCTTATATTTCTTTTTGATCTTATTGAAATAATAACGAGCATGCAGTCAACCTCGAGTGGTGATTACCGCCCATAGACATCTGTAAGCAACTTCATTTAAAACAAATTCGAGGGAAGGGAAGTCGATGACAGTTGGGTTGCTACTTTCGAGATCTAAGATCGTCGCTTCATATATGAAGTGAGCCGGCAACCACACCTTCCGTCGAAACACAAGAACTACTTCACGCTAGAAATAGGTGTGGCGGTGATACCTCCCAGGTCGAACTACACTGGTTCTACCACGTGGTGAAATTAAATAAAGGGTAATATATTTCTGAGTACGAACATACAGCCAATAATCATTAAAGCTTTACTACTGGCTCCAGTTTATAAAGACATTCTACTATTAAATAATATTTAAACTCTCCTTAGTTGTCTTTCTTCTTTTGATTTGCGAAGTGTCAAATTGTGCCATAATAAAATACACCAATTTTCAAATACTTTGCTTATTTCGAATAAACAATACATTTCGAAGATTGGTGGTGCTTTCAGATCTAAACAACAAATTTCATTAGGCCTAACGCCATCAATACTCAGAAAACGTAATAATTTCAAGGCACGTTATACGGTATCGAATGAAGGCCAATAGGTATGGCATTTGTACGCAGTATCGAGCACAATACGCAATGCGTCTGATTCTTCCGATTGGGTGTTTGCCAGGACTACGATTACGGCGTCCTTTTGTACTCCTTAAAGCCATCAACAACGCCATACTTTAGACATAATGGAGTGATAACGCAACAAGTTGTAATAACTTGGTTGTTTATGGGAAAATCTGTCTAGTTAATTGTGAAATTATGCTTTAGGATATTTTAATATTGGGTTGTTACCATTACTTTACCCTGTGTTACATCTGACGTTGAAGTCTGTCTGGGCATCGTAACACTTATACGGAAGAATTGATCCAAACCGGTATTTATATTTGAGAATAAATACTCGTATATTCGTTAAAACCTGTTTAGCCTTTCCAAAATTATTCAACATTATTGGTGTCTAAAATTACATACAATTTCTTCAACCTACAATATAGTAGATTGGAGAGTTCGATCCGATGATTTAGGACGTAATCCACGTACTATCGTTATCATAATTAAATCTTAATCTCATTTGGTAGCTCGGTGCTAGTGTGTGGCGTATATCAGATTATTAGTCACGTCTTATGCTATCTAAGAACAGAATCTGCCACCGATTCTGCCTAACAACTGCTTCTGTAGGGTGTGGTAAGGGAGTCATACTTATCCGAGGTGTTCCCACTTAGTCCTCAGGAGTAACAACAAAACTGTGGCCAATCTGAGGTAATACTCTGATATTTAATATTGTCGTAGATTTATTGCGGATGTCCATCATCGGCAAGAGCCACGTACCATCAAGTAGACTACTTGCTCGTTCAATACTACTTGCTACTTTAATATTAAAAAAGATTAAAGTGATAATAAGTCCAATGAGAACAGAGGGCAATGGTAGTATTAGCCTATAAAAATCATTGCTGTCTCCTTATAATTTTTTGGCATTGGCTGATCAGCTGGCCGGGTGCCCAAGGTATACTCCTTAGCACAGACAGAGCATTTTATAACTAACAGCCTAACGTGGGATATATGATCATTGTTATGTAATGTGATTACGTAGACATAAATCCTTTAAGGCACTCGTACCGTATGGGAATTACGGAAATATAAAGCATACCATTGATAAATAACGGTATAATAAAAGTAAAACAAGCGAACGCGTGACACGTGTGAAAAATATTAGGTTTAGGTTTAAAGAATCTTTATTCTCAAAAAAGATTTACATCACTTACATGAGAACAATGGTTATT
>DWNE01003799.1:0-16126 GCA_018249875.1 Cecropterus toxeus
CTATATGAAGTCTATCACAGATGCGTTGCTACTCCCGAGGACTGAGATGGTCGCATCATATAAAAGTGAGCCGGCAACCACACCATTCCGCCGAAACGCAAGAACTGCTTCACGCTAGAAATAGGTTCTATCTGAGGTCAATACATATGGTACGGTATTACCTTTCCGGTCGAACCGAACTGGTTCTACCACCCTTTATTTAATACTTAAAAAAAATGTCTACCTACATATGTCTACCTCTGTTTAAGAACAAAAAGCATAACTCAAATATTACCATCGTAGTATTAAAAATAATGTAAACTTTTATACAGACAATAATTTCCGTAAACTTAAAAAGGTAAAGTAAGGAACTAACTAACTCAAATAATAATAAAATAACGTCTACAGCGCTACATTTTTTAATATTAAAGCACTTAAAAACCAGAACTGTATAATTTTTATCCGTCAACCGTCATTAAAGCAGCGTAGTCAAACGTGGTAAATCTTTGTAGATTGACTCCTGAAGCACCACCGCCACACCGATTTCTGCCTATTAACAACATTGTTATGCTTGCTGTGTTCTGGTCTAAAGGGTGTGGTAAGGGAGATAAACTTATCCAACACATTCCAACTCAGTCCTCAGGAGTACCAATGCATCTGGTACTAACCTCAGGTAGACTTTAATCTCACCTAGAGTTAATTACTTATAGGGTAAAAGTGGGAGAGACGCCATACTTTTTGTAGAAATTAAGTAAAAAATTGTAAATGCGATATAAATCAACACTTTTATTTTTAATTTTAAAGGTACATTAACATTAAGTATTGAAATACGATCAACAAGTCTTATACTTAAATTAGAAAGAAACGAAAAAATAAAAACTATAAGTTGACAGTAGGCCATCTCTCCCATGACGTGTGGGAGAGATGCCATATAGTGTAGGAGAGATACTAATGACCTTTTTTTTAGTTCTTTTTGCCGATCATTTCCCTATCACAATTATTGCAATATGGAGCGTACATGTACAGGTCTATATGCAGCCATTTTTGGCATAAGGACCTTCTGCTTGACGTACTGAAATATCCCTGTTTCTTTTTAGAAAAGAAGCGAGCCAATGTTACCTGCTTTTTTCTTTTTCTTTAGAAAATTTATGCTTAATTCCAAGCTTTTCGACAAATTGATAGGCAAAAGACCGAATAGTGGATCTATCAGGTGCAAAACCAGCGTTAGCTAGGTGCATAATATAAGAAGTCAACCGTTTTTGGTTCTCCGCCCCGAGTAATGCTGGAACAGTAGTTAATATAATTACTTACTAAATCATTACAGATAAAACATTACATTTACATTAATAAAAAGAGTTTGATAAATACCTGAAGGGCCTAATCCAGACTTTTTAGTATTACCAGTCATGAGACGTCTACTCAAGGTACGAATCGGTATTCCATAAACTTATTGAGCTTTTTTTTTGATATTTCTGCTTTTTTACTTTTTTAATAGCCAGAATTAAGTTTTCTTCAATAAACTGCCCCTTGACTATCGTATGTTTCCTCAAGTATTATCTCGGCATTCTAAATACAATAAAAATAATAAAGAAAAGGCCATTAATTTATACTTTTTACAGAGGTTGGCATCTCTCCTCAAGTTGTGGGAGAGATGCGATATAGGTATAAAGTACATAGGTATTAACATATATTGCAAAATTTAGTTATAATAAGTTAATAACATACAAAATTAGACATTAAAAACAGTTTTTACCTTACGGTGTCTTAGTTTTATACTTAACACTAATTGAAACCGCTGGGACTCAAAATTTTCGTTGAAAAATTCTTTCGCTAAAATATTTTTTTCTTCATAAACACGTCACATTCAAGCGCAGTCGAACAAGACCTGTACCATTAGTACAAGTTTATCTTGTTTTCCAGACAAGATTGAGTCTTGTTTCTGCCCATACATCTACACGCAGCGCCCCTAGCGGCTTGTTTCGGAACTAAAATTTACAGAGGGTATTTTTGGCATTCTCTTAATTATCATTTCTCTTAATTATCTAGTTCAACGAAATCTGACAGTTGGGTCACTTGATTTTTCAAAGGTGATATATTTTTTTACTTAATTGTACTAATTATTGTAGTAATTAACGATTTATATATTAGTAGTTATCATTTTTATAATCGATTTAAAAAAGGCGGAGATTCTCAATTCGACTGTATTTTTAATCTATGCGTAGATATTTTTTAATATGACTTACTTTTGTCCGCTTTCGTGGACTAAAGGAAAATACTACGGTAAATAAATACCATGTATTAAAACACAAAAGCTATGTACCAAATTATATACAACTGTAATCACCACTTTTTGCGTAAAAGACTAATACACATATTTATAGACTTTCGCATTTATTACATTTTTTCTATTTCTTAGAGGTAAAAAATATTTCATAAATAAATAAATTATATGAAGTATAGTAGGCAATAACCACTTACAATCAGGTCGACTGCATGCTCCTTTGCTTCTTCAATCAAATAATACACTCCTGTGGAGATCCTTAAGATTTCCATTCGGTACTTTAATTTAATGGTAAGACAAATTATAAGCCTAAATACATAATTACTGAAACGCGTTGACTTCAAAAAATTTAACCTCAAATCATAAAAGTTGACCAGTTAAAAATTCACATTCTTTAACACTGAGCCAATAATTCGAAAATACATCATGTTAGCCCTAATACCACAGATTATAAATTGAGGCCATCAGTGCAAAAGTGATGTAACCCCCAACAATGCACTTAGGATATAATCCATTAGTTAGGTTTAAGAAAAATTATTTTTCAAAAGAACAACAAAACCTTTCACTTGGAGCGAAATAACAATTTAAACATATAATCATTTAAACTATTATTTTATTATTTATTATATTTTGTATTTTACACCAAAACTGCAATCACAAAAAATTGTGGCTTATACCACTTTTGCGCTGATAGCTTAATTTTAGTCTCGTGTCTGGTGTCTAGTAATCTAGTACTTAGTCTAGTGTTTTGTTTAGATTCTTGCGACCTATCACATTTGCACTCCAATGTGTTATTTCTTACAGAATCCTTGTGAAATTATAACGAACTCGTGTTCTTCATTCACAAGAATCGAGCAGGAATATAAAACCGGTCAAGTGCGAGTCGGACTCGCACATAGCGTTCCGTACCATTATAAAACAAAAGCAACAAAAATAAATTAAATTACCTAATACAAAACGACAATATAAACGCGTTTGTTGTATGAGTGCTTCCTTAATTATTTATTTTATTCTGCCTTTAGTATTTTTGGTATAACGGCAACAAAAATATCAGCTCTGAAAATTCAACGGTCTAGATGCTGTGTATCTTATGAACCGTGATTCATAAGATACACAGCCTCGTGACAGACAGACGCACAGACAGGCAGACGGACAGCGGAGTCTTAGTAATAGGGTTCTTTCTGTTTTAACCCTTTAAATACGGAACTCTAAATAAGCTTTTACTCGTTGGGAAAATTTGACTCGTAATAAACTTGAGTATGGCTAATCGAGCGATGAAACCGATGTAGACAATAATACTATCTCCGCAGAGAAAAATCTCCAAAGTGCAACTAAATAACGGGAATTTATTCAGTTCAATTTGATTACAAATAATTAGTAAATGCCATGCGCATTAATAAGGATCAATGCGTATGGCATTTACTAATGTAATGAACGAAATCCTGTACAAAGTGTAAAGTAAAAATTTTCAAATTACAAAACTTACTGTGATCTGAACAACTTAGTAGTCATAGAAACGGCACCTCAAGGCTTTGTCTGTCCAGTTAACCATATCTTAATTAATGTATCGACGCGTGGCGGAACGGTCACCATACCGGTCTGACATGCAGTGAGTCCCGGGTTCGATCCCCGGCCAGATAGAAATGTGAATGATGAGTTTAGATTTCTGTTCAGGGTCTGGGTGTTTGTGTATTCGTCTTTGTGTGTCCATGGCACCCACGACACAGGAGAAAATCCTAGTGTGGGGCTATGAGTGTAGAATGTGTCTTTTTTTTTACGCTCCGGGAAAACATCACAGTGTTTGATAATTTCCTGGCAACTCATGCACTCGAACTCAAAACATCTAAATATAAACGATGTTGTCGGTTAGATTCATTCACTCATACGCCAAATCGTTAATTACATTGTTATTTTATTTAGTAATAATTCAATCCATACAACATAAGCCATCTCTTTTTAAAGTCGAGTGTAATATATTTGCTACCATGTTCTGGCAGCTTATGAAATCGAACCAGTACCATCTGAAAACGAGACCACGTCAAATTTATTCCTTCATTCATTGTTTTATTCGTTCGTTTCGTTTTGTTACAGAATTCGAAGTAATGGGTCCTAGTAGTCAGCAAAGCATTTACACATCAAACTCACCCACCGACAACCGTTCGTCTGTGAACAGCAGCGACATTGGCAGTCGACAGACTACTGGTTGGATTAACACAGTAAGTAATTCTCACACACACATGCAAGTATAACACCCAGACCCCGGAGAGAGGTATAAATGTGTCTACCTGGAATGAACACGGAACATCAGATCAGATCAGTATCACTGATATAAACAAATTTTGGCTAAGAGAGAATGCATAGATTAAACAGGAGGATGTAAAAGCAATTTGAGTTAATTGTCGTCTTTGTGTGTGTCCATAGCACTTATGACACAGGACGGACAGACAGACATGACGAATCTATAAAGGTTCCGATTTTTGCCATTTGGCTACGGAACCCTAAAAAGCGCTTATTAAAATCAAGTAGTCTAGATTTTTTTCTATAACAATATAATATAAAAGAAAAAAGTTTATGAAAGGTATTTTTTAATTAAATGAGCATGCATATTTCGATCCAGTTACATGGTCGAAATATCGGCAAAAAGAATTTCAAAAACCGCATATCCTGAGTACATGTAACATATTAAAACTTGGATATTTAATTAACAATTGAAATGTATTAACATGTTTATTTAAACAGGTACCGATGTCGACGACAACGCTTAGCAGTGGCGCGGGGAGCATAGCGGGCAAGCGGTCGAACCGCAGCGTGAAACCGCCGGCGAAGTCCCAGGATCCCTTCGTCAAGGACTACGTGAAGAAACGCAACCTTATACTGGAGTTGATGGTATGTATTAACACGAAAGAGTTGTAAAGATTTCTAATAAAGGTCATATTATATTTATTTTGTACATAACGAGTCTTAATTAAATTCTGTTTTTTTATTTAATTAGCCTATTAACGAAAAAAAATACGAAGAAACTATACGAAAGAAACTATTGTTAAATTTGGGTGTTTAATAAAGAATACATTTCTTAAATTTAGTGTTATTTTTTTTGTAATAAATTTGTATCGTGTTTATATTAACATATAAAAAAATTTAGAAACACTTAAAATTTGTGTATTTACATATATAAATCATTAAAATTTATCGAAAGTTTTCTATATATTTACACAAAAAAGTGAGAGTTCAATACTTGTTTAGCATTTCAAACCGAAGTATACTGTGTATACATTGACTATTATCGTATCAAAATTGTTTAATGCAGAATACAGATTTATAATTCAAATTTGTGCCTTGTTAAGTACATCTGTCCTTAATATTCAACAACTACTCATGTTTAATACTAACATAACATTGTTTTCAGGCAGTAGAAATAGAGTTCCTGGTGACATGGCACAACCCTCACGGGAGGCTGGAGATGGCTATCCCGGGGGAGGACAACATAGCCACTTGGCGGTCGAAACCGAACACGGAGAGGACCTGGAGGGATTACACTAAGCTCGCGTGGGATATTAGTCCCACGTTGGCTGTTTTCTTGCCTGAGAGGTGGGTTTGTTTGTTATTCAGTTCAACTTAATAAAGTTCATGTGGACGGCTTGTCTGTATTGTATTTTAACATTATCTACTGCTCTGACCATCCTATGTGACACATAAGGCAATAAACATTATTATCATTAATCTAAATTGAATATTCAACACACTGCGTGTCATATTTCTCTGCCACGTGAATCATTAACTCCACATTACTTGGAAAACTTCCTGGAACTCATTTGCGATTGACATGTTGTGTAATATTCTCGTATCCATAAAACAAGGAATGAAAGTTATGTTTTCAAATGGAATAGTTTCTTGTTGTCAGGTTAAAGAACGAAGGGATAGTGGCTGAAATCAGAAGAAAAGTACAATCTCAGCCGACAGCGGTGTGTCACGTGCCACAGGCACTTAAATATCTAGTCACGACTGAAACTCTACTTAATGATGCGCATGAGGTAAAATTATAAATTTTATGTTATTGCATGTGTTTTTTTTACACTTATTTTTACAAGCTATATTCGTATCTGTTAAAATGTAATTTAATTAAAACACGTTTAATAAATATTTCTGTCCATGTACACATAAAGTACTTTTCAAAACTTACGAAAACAATATTAATATTCTTCTATGGATATCACTATCGAGATATTAGTTTTAATCAGAGGAGTTATGGCTGTTATGTTCTTGTTTGAAGAAAATTGTAAGCTTACCTGGTATTACTTGCAGGTTTAATGCGTAGCTCTGGTCACTTACCATCAAGTGAACTGCTTGCTCCTTTGCTCTTTTAAAATGAAAAAAATATTGTTTCTTCCCCCCCAGCTAGTGCACATGGTGACCTGGGCGCGCGTGTCCCCGGTGGAGGCGCTCTCGTACTTCAGCCGGCAGTACCCGCCGCACCCGCTGTCCGCGCAGACGGCCGTCAGCACGCTCACGTCGTACCCGCCGTCCGCCGTGCTGCTCTACATCCCGCAGCTGGTGCAGGCGCTGCGCCACGACACGGTGGGTGAAAGAAACAAATTGTTTTTCTCGGCGAATAAACGATAGTTCGTTTTTAATCGTTTTATTCGTTTGTGACATTGAAATAAATCGGAAAGTACCTTAAGAAAAAATACGGGTTTTATTGAAAGTTTCGTCGTTTGTTTCGATAAAAACAAGTTTTTTATTCGAAATTTTCTAATCAGTGACGCATATTACAATT
This sequence comes from Cecropterus toxeus, assembly GCA_018249875.1. Taxonomy (NCBI): domain Eukaryota; kingdom Metazoa; phylum Arthropoda; class Insecta; order Lepidoptera; family Hesperiidae; genus Cecropterus; species Cecropterus toxeus. Next base: position 7,035 of record DWNE01003799.1, read on the forward strand.
TTATCTTCGTCACTAATCAGATACAAACTCACTGTCGCTCTCTGAAGAATCAGTATCACAAATCACAAATTCAAATGTTCCTCTTTCAATTTGCATTCAATGTAAATTTGATCGAATGTATACAAGTTTATCAAGTCTATCTGGAAGAAGTCGATTCCTGCCTTTTGTATGCGTTCGACCAAATAGAGACCAGTTTCTTTCAGACGCTGCAAACGATGTAGGGATACTCAATAATCTTGTAGCAACACTCATAAGTAGTTTAATCGTAATAAAAATATTCCACAAAAAAACATCAGTACTTTTCCGTTGCTTTCATATTTTTCCGTTTTCTTTAGTTTTATTTATAAAAAACATGAAATATTCCATATTTATTTTTCTTGAAATTTTACAATAAAACTTGAATAAAAACGAAGAAATTGGAATAAAACGGGAAAATTTTCCGCTTTTTTTAACGCTAGCACGGACACACGCTCACATGCATTGACTACTTTATCGCATTGGGACATCCTGTAATGTTAGATGTTGTCTGATTATAAGTATATAAATCAATAAATAAAGCATATACGCTTAAACACCCAAGTACACACATGAACATGCTCTAACACACGAACACGTACGCATGAACAGTTACGCACGCACACGCGCGCTCACACACGAACACGTAAGCATGTACACGTGCATGCAAAAATGCAATTGTTTCTAAAGTATGTACGTAACGTACACGCGTGTATATATAAACGTGAATATATGCATACATGCACCATCAATGCACGCGCCTCCTTTGCACGTGCTATGTGCACGCACGCACGTGCACACACACATAAATATACACAAACACACAAGTAGTAAAAAACCCTTCGTGGTTCGACTCTGGATTTTAAAATCTATAGTATCCACAGATGCTTTTAGGCTTCAGATATCAGTTACCATTCAAAAACTATAAAAAATACACATTATAACTCCTCCTACCTTCCTTCAACCTCAACACACAACAGCTTTACCGTATGTAATTAAATTAAACCTATTTGGTTAATTACAGATGGGTTACGTATCGGAGTTGATCAAATCTCTAGCAAAGAAATCTCAGGTGGTCGCACACCAGTTGATATGGAACATGCATACCAATATGTACACGGACGAAGAAATGCACAATAAAGATGGTAAGTGAGTTGGTGAGACGTACTGGAACACAAACCCTCAATTTACAAAAAACATATTTAAATAGTTTTTTGTAACTAACTGCATTTTAAAGCTTATTTTGAAACTTACAATTTAGCTGATAGCTAAATAATTAGGATAAAAAACATTTTATAGATTTAATATTTGAATCGTTATAAAACACATGTTATTCACGGAAATATAGGGACTACGGGAGAATAGCGAAATATTTTCAAATACTAAGAAGAGTTATATAATGAACAAGGTTGAGTACGCCTGTTATTTTTTTTTCAGCAGCTCTCTTCGACATTCTTGAGGGTCTAACGAACAACATAGTGGACACTCTTTCGGGCCCAGCGAAGGCTTTCTACGAGCGGGAATTCGACTTTTTCAGTCAGATCACGAATATTAGCGGTATTATCAGACCGTACCCCAAGGGGAGTGAGAGGAAACGGGCTTGTTTGGAGGCGTTGAAAAATATAAAGGTACAAGCTTTTAATCCCTATTTAACCCCCTTAGGGGTTGAATTTCAAAGAATCCTTTCTTATCACTCACTTACACCATAAATGGAACCCCTGTACCATATTTCAAGGTTCAAGATACAGTAGTTTTGGCTGTGCGTGGATATATTGATATATAAGTCAGTGAGTCGGAATTGCTACATATATATGTATATATATAGATTTACCACTTTCCTGCTATATTGTTAATGTCAATTTGTAAGTAAATGTACTTAAAAATAAATAATAAAACATAATATTCGGTTTTGGGAACTAACTGAGAAAGACTTATGAAAAACTATGAACAATAACTGTAAAGTTATAAATATTTAACAGTTAATTCATTAACGTTTTATATTTATTCATAATGTTTTAAAACTTCATCCATCAGCCTTTCAAGGTCCACTGCTGGACATAGGTCTCCCCTAAACGGCGCCACTCCAACTTATCCTGTGCCTTTTGAATCCAACGGCTACCCGCTATCTTCTTTAAGTCATCGGTCCACCTGGTCGGGGGCGAGCGAAACACTTAAGGGCTTTTAAGATTTATGGACAAGTAATTTATTTTGATTTCAAATTTTCAGGTTCAACCGGGATGTTATTTGCCGTCGAATCCTGACTCTATGGTCATTGACATCGATTACAAAAGTGGTAAGCCTTATGAAACTAGTTAACGTAAATCATGACGATCCGCGTTGCGGAACGGTCACCATAAAGATCTAACACGCAATGGGTTCCGGGTTTGATTCCAGACAAATAGGTGTTTGTCTATTCGTCTTCATATATGATGTTGTTTCACATCTAAAATTACTTGGAATAATTTAATTAATTTTATTGATTTTTATACTCGACCTTTGATATTTTAATTAGCGTTTTAGCAATCCATTCGTCAACCTATTAAGTCTACTGCTGGACATAGTTTTCTCTCAATTGGCACCATTTTAAGCAGTGCTATGCCCTCTGAATTTAGATTTAGACTGAATCTAGGCTTCCGAAAGTACGAGCGTTCTTAAGGTCCATCGGTCCACCTGTACAACTTTTGCCTAATTGTGCCTAAACAGGTACTCCTATGCAGAGCGCAGCCAAGGCTCCATATCTGGCCCGATTCAGAGTGAGGAAGTACGGTATCGCTGAAATGGAGTCCGTTGCCATGGCTATAGCGTCCGGGGAAGATGTGCCTTCCGTAAGTTTTTTTTTTATAATCATGAAGTATCAAACGAGCAAGCAGCCTACCTGATGGTAAGTGGTTACTGCCAGTATGTTTTGTTCCGTAAGCAACTTGACACGTGGTAGAACCATTACGGTTTTATATGTAGTATCTCTTTCTTTCTTTCTCACTCTTTCGCTCTGTCCACTTTTTTTTTGAGTGGGTATTCCTCATGGATACCCAGCCGCGCGGGGGAGCAGCTGGATTATGCCGGACACTTACCGGCTGATCAATCAAAGTGGAACACACCAAGTGCTCACCGCCACCCGTGGACATGGGGTTCTACCTGAAGTGAATCACAGATGCGTGGACTCAGATGGTTGACTCAAATATAAGTGAGCCGGCAACCACAAGTTTCCACCGAAACGCAAGAGCTGCTTCACGCTAGAAATAGGTGTGGCGGTGATTCTTCCCCGGTCGAACTACATTGGTTCTACCATCTGGTAATTTATTTATTCATACATTTTTTTTTATTGATATGAAGTAGCAAACGAGCAAGCAGCCCACCTGATGGTAAATGGTTACTTCCGCCCATGGACATTCCTAAGCAACTTCATATAGAACAGGGGTTCGATTTGAAGTCGATCACAGATGCATTACCACTCCCGAGGACTAAGATGGTCGCCTCATATATAAGTCGGCAATCACACCCTTCCAACAAAACGCAAGAACTGCTTCACCCTAGAAATGGATTAGCGCTGATACTACTACCCCGGTAGAACTACATTGGTTCAACCACCTGGTGAATCCTTATTTATTTATATATAATCATTGATTTCAGACAATATAAACATATATTCATAAATTTAATATCACAGGAGGAAGGCAAAGACCGGTACACGTCGATAGCAGCGGAAACGTGGCAGGCGGCGATATTCAAAGTCGGCGACGACGTGAGGCAAGACATGTTAGCGCTCCAAGTGATCACGCTGTTCAAGAACATATTCCAACAAGTCGGCTTGGATTTGTACCTGTTTCCGTATAAGGTTGTTGCTACCGCGCCTGGGGTAAGTCCTGCCCGTGTTTGGTATGTATTTCTTGTATATAAGATTATTTAATTAAAAGAGATTGTAGATTTGTGTGCGGTGAATAAGAGTGATATAAATAATTATATAATACAATATAAAATAATTGATGTCATATTAAAATATACCTGCAAAATGTTGAATATAAAATGCAATTGAAAAAAAGTCAGGTGTTCGGTATTTGACCGAACGATTTGATTATTCATTCACAATTGATAAACAGCTGATTGTATTTTTTTCAAATATTGAACTTTTGTCGTATATCAGCTTTGTAATATATTTCTATGATTGTTTCCAGTGCGGCGTAATAGAGTGCGTGCCGAATGCGAAGTCACGTGATCAGCTCGGTAGGCAGACCGACATCGGTATGTACGAATACTTCATCAAGAAGTATGGCGATGAGACTACTCGGGAATTCCAGGTGAAATATCTTTATTAGTTAAATACGTTTTTATATTCTTTATACACATCTTTTGGTGTTGTTGACTGACTGTTTGACTGACAGAATTTTTCGTTTCGTTGATGGCTTAGTGCGAATGTACTTATAGGGAATTACGAATAATGGTCAACATTAACGCCGATTTGAAATAAAAACGTAAAATGCCCGATATTTTTTTTTATAAATATGAAGTAGCAAACGAGCAAGCAGCCCGCCTGATGGCAAGTGGTTACTGCCGCCCATGGACATTTGTAAGCAACTTGTAAGCAACTGAAGTCTACCACAGATGCGTTGCTACTCCCGAGAACTGAGATGGTCGCCTCATATAAAATTGCTTCACGCTAGAATTAGGTGTGGCGGTGGTACGTCCCCCGTCGAACTACATTGGTTCTACCACCTGGCACTCTGCAAACTGATACTTCTCTAACGATATGTCATACGTGACAATCCGTCAAGCCGTTTGGGAAGTAGTGCAGGCCAAAGTAATGGACATACATACAAACATACATACTTACATACACTTGAAAACATTACCCACCTTTTGTAGTCGGATAAAAATACTTATCTTTTAGGAGATCGTTATGTAATAGCTCGCTTACTTCATTTTCAGTATAACGCGTCGGTTTTTGCAGATATTATGATACTATGTCTGGCTGCTGTCATAAATATCTAGATACTGTCTTCAAAGTAGGGATGTGACTTGGCTGGGCGAAAATCGATTTTTAGTAAATCGATTTTATATTTTAATCAAATAATCGATTTTCCAAAAATCGATGAAATGAAATCGATGTTTTTTAAAAAATATATATCGACTTAATTAAAATCGTTTTTTTATCACTTTTATTATAAAGTTAGTTCTTTAAATGCTTTTTCTTCATTTAGTTGACATTTTTATGCAAAACACCACAAATAATAGGCACTTGATGGCGTTGCAAGCAATTCTATTATGGAGCTGCTGCTAAAATATCGAAAATACGCCAAACTACGAAATATATAATGTTTTTAGTGAGTAAAAGCTGCGCAAAAAATCGTAATTAAAATAAAAAATCGATTAATTTAAAATCGATTATTTATGGTCGACAAATAGATTTATAAAAATCAATTATTCTAAAAGAAATATCTTTATTGAATAATCGATTATTTTTTCGCATCTCTACTTCAAAGTACATAAGAAAAATACCACCCGCTGATCGTTAGGTGTGTTACGCTGTCGGCTGTCTGCCTGAGCAGTTTATGTCGCCATATTTTATTAACGTCTAGGAAGCAATATTTAATTTATAGATATCAAGCACTTTATAGGAAGCGATTTCAGAATGGGTTCGTGGTAATGTCATTGCGCGTAAACACGCCAACATATCGCAACTTTTTCTTATAATACCGAAGTAGCAAAAGAGAGTATAATTCACCTGATTTTAGCGACCAATACCTTCCATGGAAATCGGTAATCAACTCCAGATAAGATTGCAGTTTAACTTTGATTGAGGTTCACTGGTGTTGCGATGTCGAAGTTAAATAGTGCGACTGAATTTTGAATGAATATGACTGATTTTTTTCGGTCTGTTTAGGTTGGATGCAATAAATTACAATCAAGTTTGGATGACAATGCATAAAGCATTTGTGACGCCTTAGTGATGTCATTCTAAATTAGATGTGACGGACATACCAAGAAGTCGGATTTCTTATTTTTTATCGACTCCCGTGATATAATTACCCTCTCACATTTAAGGGCATTGAGTAGAATAAGAAAAACAAAATAACGTTAATAAAAAACTCATAACTTTTAAAATTAGTATTATAAATTATGTTGGTACCAATTCGCACTTAGCCAGCGCGGTCGACTTTGGCCTAAAACTCTCTTACTCATAAAGAAGACCCTGCCCAACATTGGGACAATAATAGGTTGGTTATGTCACATTACTTAAATAATTATAAACATATTAATGATATTGCGTTCGACATCTATTTCCAATTAACCAAATTTTAGAAAAATTAAGCTGTACAAAGGTTGAAAGGAGTAATAAATTTCTCTAGAGGAAACTCAATTTAACGTAGTCGGTAAATCGGTCTGCAGTCCATTTTCCTCGATGGAGTTTCAAAACGATCATTTTGGCACATTCTGACAGATTCGCTTAGCCGAGCAGTTTCCTTTTCGCCACTCAAAATTACTGGCTATACAAAGATTCTTCGATATCCTTTATGGCTTTAGCTATCAAGTATAAGGAAGGACTGAGATTGTTTTCGTTCGTGTTCATTGTTCATGAAATATAATTTTATATAAACGATGAACGATAGATTTTTTTAAAATGTAACTGACATTGCAAAATGTATAAACATAAATCGCCGAAAAAATATAATGAGAGCTTTTTGAACAAATTTCGTTAAAAATCGCAGCGAATGTTCGTGGTCTCAGAAGATCGGACGCTCAGACCCTTAACATGGATATCTAGTAGTTACTAGATATAGGTTTTACTAATAGTTGTTTCATATAGAACAGGTGCGTTGCTTGCGTAACTTAAGTAAGATTTTCGATTTCTATGAAAGTACTCTGACAAGTTAGAAATATTTTTTATAATTTAGAAGAAGCAAACGAACACGCAGTCCACCTAATGGTAAGTGGTTACTTCCGCCCATAGTCTTCTATAAGCTACTACATACAGAAAAGAGGGTTCTATCTGAAGTCAATCATAGATGCGTTGCTACTCCCGAGGACAAAGATGGTCGCCTCTTATAAAAGTAGCCGGCAACCACACCGTTCCACCGAAACGCAAAAAATGCTTCACGCTAGAAATAGGTGTAGCGGTGGTACTTTTCGAACCACTATCGTGCTACCTTCTATTTACGCGGAGATTTGAGTGTGAGGCTGTAAATAAAGTGTTAATATATTAAATTTCCGATAAATGTTTCAATAGCTCACCAACGTCAATGTAGACAGGTGAACTAGATGTGCCCGCCACTCGGTTACCGGTCCGTAATTGGATGATGAATAAAGCAATTATTGTGTATATTGAATAGTGAACACTGGAATATATATGATGGTTACTAAACAATGATATACAAATGAGATAAAATATACACACATATGTATGACACTAATTGTCGAAGATAAATTTAAGTAAAAGTTACAATTTTCTTTGTCTATTGTGTAAAACATTTGGACTTAATACAAATATTGCCACATTACATTGTACTTTAATTAGTATGTCTTCTAAGTTAGAATAAGCTTGACTCTAACAATATTTATGCGCTATATTATATTATCATTATTTATACGCGTTCTACCACAAGAAAGCAGTACCGAGAAGATCAAAGTAGAGGGGGACTACAAAGATATTCTCTTTCTAGCGAAAATCAATCTCGAGCAGTAATCTTTTTAACAATCTTTGATGTACGAATTAAAAGAAATCAAAAAGTAATAAAAAAGTGAAAACATAGAAATGACATTAATTTCAATCGTTCGAATCCTGCCTTTTACTTGCAAATTAGATTTTGCGTCTTAAAAATATCTATAAAATAATATCACGTTCCAAATCAAAGTAAGATGTCGGTAACTTCAAAAATAATTACTTAGAAAAAGCAATTTAAATGTCTTCCATCGAAGTTATTTGGAAAGTTTTAATCGCCGAAGAAACGAATCGTAAAGATTCAATACGAAAAACGTCTTGAAAACAAAACCCAAAGTCAATCCTAACTTTTATTTATGTACTACTTTTACCTCACGGTTTTGCTCAATGACATATTTTTGGGTAAGTATTATAAGAGTTAGTTTATTAGCTCTCTGATAGCTTTCAACGACCGCTGTCGACCGTCGCCGCCTGTGTCAGCAACCGTCACTGACATTCAGATAATTCGCTTAGACAGAGCAATTTCCTTTTCGCTAATCAAAATTATTGGTTATATAGAAATTCTTCCATTCTTCCTTTATGGCTGATGCAAACAAGTTTTAAGGGAAGTTTTAAGGCGTAACAGAACAAAGTTTATCAGTTGGTAGAACCTGTGTAGTTCGACCGATAAGGTACCACCGCCACACCTATTTCAAGCGAAAAGCAATCCTTGTGTTTCGTTGAAAGCGTGTGGTTGCTTATATATAAGCCGGTTTACTTATATATGAGGCGGCCATCTCAGTCCTCGGGAGTAGCATCAGTGATCGGCTTCAGATAGAAACTCTGTTCTACATGAAGTAGCTTACAGATGTCTATGAGCGGCAATAACTACTTACCATCAGGTGGACTGCATGTTCGTTTGCTACTTCAATTTGATAAAAAGGAGGAGATGATACGTTGCTACTCCTGAATTCAAATATCATCGTCTCACATGAAACTGAGATGCGGAACAGTTTTATACTAGAAATAGGAAAAGCGGTGGTATCTCCCTGGTCGAATCATACTCCTTCTGCCATCTTGTTAAATGTATATACCTTGAATACAAGCAACGTTTAGATTTATGGACTTATTATTATTATACAAAAAAATAAACTTCACATTACAAAACTTTAAGTGGTAGCAACTTTATAGCAAAATTCGAATTCGTCGAAATTTGTAGCGATATGTCGTAGCCTAAAATAAGAAGCCTAAGTCTGAACTATTAGACTCATACATTTGTTTTTAATTCCAACGCTGTCGTATGTGCTTCCTTGTCTCTAGCGTGAAGCAGTTCTTGCGTTGAGGTGGAAGGGTGTGGTTGCCGGCTTACTTTTATATGAGGCGACCATCTCAATCCTCGGGAGTAGCAACGCATCTGTGATAGACTTCATATAGAACCCCTGTT
>DWNE01003800.1:0-16125 GCA_018249875.1 Cecropterus toxeus
AATCTTAAAAATAAGAGGGAGCTAGGAGTAGCTTGTACAATCTGTAAAGACAATTGTTTTAGAGAAATTATGAGTCTCAACAAATAGCAGAGCCTCATATAAGCATTTGTAAGCAACCTCATATAGAACAGATGCGTTGCTACTTCAGAGAACTGAGATGGTCGCCTCATATAAAAGTGAGCCGGCAACATAAAATGGACATACATCCAATCAATACATGCAGTCAGGAAAAAAAGAGATTTCAACACCACCACTGTGTGGTCATGTAGTAGAATTAGAGTGTTCTAACAACATGTTACAAGTCTAAAACAATACAAGTAAAATGCTGTAAGCAAGATACTGGCGCTATTTTTTATGGCAATGTAAAAAACAAATTGTTAAAAAAAAGGTATTATACAAACAAAAAAAACAAACCCGCTGAGTTTCTAGCCGGATCTTCTCAGTTGTGGTCGTGTTCCGATTCAGTGGTAGTGTAAGAAAAAATATTGTAACTGAATTTGTAAGCCTGTAGGCCTATGCATAATAAAGACATTTCATTTCAATAGTATACTGTAAATTCTCTTTGTGTTTGTGTTTAATTAGTCAAGTATTATTGTATTGAATACATAGCTAAGGATTAAGAGACATGTTAGATGGTACAGGTGCATGATTCAGGCCAAGGTAGGATTGTTATTGTCATTGTGACTGCCAAATTCCATGTTGTGAAGACATCTCTGCAATCACTCACTGCAATCACATGATAATAGCATACAGTAACATACACATATACTCTTTGTATATGTGTATGTTTTGAGACCTAAATAATTTTCGAAGCACCTTTTAATATTTGTATTTTCTTTGTTTCAGGAATGCTTCAGTATGCATTTACAGTTGCCATGAGTCTTCTTCAAAACCGAGGCTTCCGCAGCACTGTCCTGAGGTCCTTGGTGGGTCTTTACAGAGGACTAAATATCCCAGATTATGTTAACATGTGTCAATGCCTGATATTCCTCGAGGACCCACTGTCAGTTGCAGAAATTCTTGATAAGTTAACAAATGGACCGCAAGAATCTGTGCTCATGGCTTATCAGATCGCCTTTGACTTGTACGATTCAGCAACACAACAGTTCTTGGGTAGAATATTACAGGCACTTAGGATAACAGCACCAATACCAAGTGCCTTGGGTGGCAAACCACAACCTCAAGGTGGACCATTCCCTGAGTCTTCTATGGAAGTAGATCAAACTGCCCCTGAGGAAACTAAGAAACCGGAAAGAGACATTGAAAGTCTTAATGATGAAGAAAAAGAACATCAAAAAAGGGTAGAAAAATTAATATCAATTCTAGGAGGTGATGTTTCAATAGGCTTACAACTTCAATTTTTAATTAGATCAAATCATGCTGATATGCTTATTTTGAAAAATACAAAGGATGCTATCAGGGTTTCCATATGTCACACTGCCACAGTTATTGCCAATGCTTTTATGCATGCAGGAACAACTAGTGATCAATTCTTGAGGGATAATTTGGAATGGTTAGCGAGAGCGACTAATTGGGCGAAATTGACGGTAACAGCCTCACTCGGTGTTATACACAGGGGCCACGAAAATGAATCCTTGGCTCTCATGCAATCTTACTTGCCTAAGGAAGCAGGACCTTCGTCTGGTTACTCTGAGGGAGGTGGCCTCTATGCTCTAGGTTTAATCCACGCAAACCATGGCGCCAACATCATTGACTATCTTCTAACACAGTTAAAAGATGCTCAAAATGAGATGGTGCGTCACGGCGGATGCCTAGGTCTGGGTTTGGCCGCGATGGGTTCCCACAGACAAGATGTTTACGACCAACTTAAATTCAACTTGTATCAAGATGATGCAGTCACAGGCGAAGCGGCCGGCATTGCAATGGGTATGGTCATGTTAGGGTCGAGACATGCAGCTGCTATTGAAGACATGGTTGCATATGCTCAAGAGACTCAGCACGAGAAGATCTTACGAGGCCTGGCTGTTGGTATTGCTTTCACCATGTATGGAAGACTCGAAGAAGCCGATGTGCTTGTTCAACAATTATTGAGAGACAAGGATCCTTTGTTGCGGCGCGCTGGCTGTTATACCATTGCTACGGCGTACTGCGGTACGGGTAACAATGACTCCATTCGGACTTTGCTCCATGTTGCCGTTTCTGACGTCAACGATGACGTACGTCGCGCGGCTGTTACCGCTCTCGGATTTTTATTGTTCCGAACACCAGAACAGTGCCCAAGTGTGGTTTCTTTATTGGCTGAATCGTACAATCCTCATGTACGATACGGTGCGGCCATGGCACTCGGTATAGCTTGTGCTGGCACAGGAAACCGCGAAGCTATCGGCCTATTGGAGCCTATGGTCAAATTCGACCCAGTTAATTTTGTTAGACAAGGAGCCCTTATCGCTTCTGCTATGATTTTGATCCAGCAAACTGAAGCACTTTGCCCGAAAGTTACGTATTTCCGTCAACTCTACGCTCAGGTAATTTCAAACAAACATGAGGATGTTATGGCGAAATTTGGAGCCATTTTAGCGCAGGGCATCATTGACGCTGGTGGAAGGAACGTAACGGTTTCTCTTCAAAACAGAACTGGTCACATGAATATGCTTGCAGTTGTTGGCATGTTGGTATTCACCCAGTACTGGTACTGGTTTCCGCTCGCGCATTGTCTGTCTCTTGCCTTCACGCCAACATGCATTATAGCTCTCAACTCAGACTTAAAAATGCCTCAGCTAGACATCAAATCTAATTCAAAGCCATCCCTGTATGCTTATCCGGCACCGTTGGAAGAGAAAAAACGCGAAGAGAGGGAACGAGTTACTACTGCGGTATTGAGTATTGCCGCGGCTCGGGCCCGCAGGCGTGCACACGGTACCGACGGATCTGCAAGCAGCGTGCTTTCAGCATTGACATCTAAAATGGATGTGGACGAAGAAGAGAAAAAGCCATCTAAATCTCCGAATCCGAACATAACAGTTCATGGAAAATCTGACAAAGATGCTGGATCATCCAAGGACGGCAAAAAAGAAGAAAAGGAAGGCGAAGCTGAAAAAGAGACTAAGGAAAAGAAAGAACCCGAACCTAACTTCGAAACCCTGAGCAATCCTGCTAGAGTAATGAGGCAACAACTCAAGAACATCGTCATTGTAGATGGTTCTGGATTTACACCACTGAAAGACATCACAATTGGTGGTATTGTAATGCTTAATCATTCGGGAGAGGATGAACAGGTTCTTGTTGAACCTGTAGCTGCTTTTGGGCCGAAAACTGAAGAAGAAAAGGAACCAGAACCCCCAGAACCTTTTGAATACTTGGATGATTGATGCACATTCGCGTAAATGTCCCAGTAGCCTTTAGGACCATTATGAATCACTAAATGTATTGATCAAGTAACTAGAATTAAATGTTGAAGTACACATTACTAACTTGAAATTAATGTTTCTTTATGTAATAAATAATTACAATTATAAAATTGTTTTTTTCAGTGGATTGTAATATAACTATGTAGTATTATTATAGTAGTAGCAAATGGGCATGATAGTAAGTGGCCACTGCCGCCCATTGACACATCATCAGCCCGATAAGATTAGAATTCTGATATCAATACCGAAGCAACAGATGCGTTGATATTTAAGATACTTGTAGACTTCATCGGAGAATTTATCGCTTTTTAATTTTGCCGCTCATGGACGGACGAACATCTGTAAGCAACTTCTAATAGAGCAGAGGTTATATCTGAAGTCAAACACATGCGCTGCTGACACGAGGACTGAGACGGTCCCATAATATATAAGCGGAAACCACACCCTTCCACCGAAACGAAAGAACTGCTTCACTCTAGAAATAGGTGTGGCGGTGGTACTCCCCCCGGTCTAATTGCCCTGGTTCTAATACCTGGATCACCATGAACCTCCTGCCTAAACTTGGTCGCCACTCGAGGGCCACTCTTCCCCATCGGTTATCGATTCTTGGAGCGATGTGGCCGGCCCACTGCTATTTCAGCTTGCTAATTTTGAGAGCTCTGCTAAACCACCAAGTTTTCAATTTTTTTGGATAAAACTGTATATTTAACTTAAAATGAATGAATTTTGAATTGTGTGTTTTTGTTGTTTGAATTATGCCTGATAATGTAGGTAATATTTGCCTAAGTAGTATAATGGTACAATGTTATAATTATGTATAGCTTTTTTTAAAAAAAAAAACAGAGAACACCGCTGGGAGTTTAAAAGGAGAAAATAATTAATTTTACAACCTCATCGCAAATTAGATTATTTAACTTTTGTGTCATTTTCCGAACGTTTGGGGAGACTGCAGGGGTCATCGATGTCAATTTTGACACCGACAATCGACAATATCAATTTGACAATCATCGGTCAATGGCTGCTTGCTATTCGGCAACGTTATTGCAACTTATTATTTACACATAAAAATGAGGTGACGTGGATCTTTGAGGACGTATATTCATCTATGCATTCCAATTTATATTCGTTCATAATTAATAATAGTTAAAAAATATAAAAATGGCTAGTGGTTCAGTTAAATTAGGTACGATATTGTCGTTTTGCGTAGTGTTTTACGCGATGTATTATCGTAAAAATGAAATGGAAGATGTGAGACTTTCATCTGTGAAGGACCACTTGCTGTTCCTCGAGAACGATAATAAGGTGGGATTGGGAAGTCTGCAGCCCAGAGTGGCGCTTGGCTATGGCGCTTGTCAGGACTTATTCGTGAACGCAACCTCCCTCCTGGATCACCGGGATTTGAAAGGTAATCCGGAACATTTCAACGAGATAACCAGTATGGAGGAATTCTTGAAGAGTTTTGCATATTTCTTCAAGCATGGTGCGGCGGCGGAGTAAGTATCAAATTTACACACAATTTAAATATTCGGTTCCAAATGACTAGCAAATTGTAATTACATAAATTTGTATGCTAATAAGTACTTTAACATATCAATGAAATTGTATAATTCTTTATAGATGAATAGCAAAATAAAGGTCATTTGTTTTTTTTTTTAATTTCCTGGTAACATACCAAATAATTTGACACTTATGAATACAAGTCTGTCAGTATACTATATTAAAATATGCCACGTGTGCAGGGCACATTTAATTTTGGGTGTTCATAATTTTTTTTAATAAGTGTTACACCTGGATTCGTTTTTCTAGGGCCTTATATACTAAAATAATACATTTATTATTTTCAGGCGCTTCATGTCTAACAGCAAACTCTACGATGAATTAGTAGCAAAGGCTATAGATCTAGATGACACAAGATGGGCCATCGGAGGCAATGCCCCGCTGATGGCCAAGCGTTTCTTCATCGAGGGCTGGAAGGTGCTGTTAGCTGCGAAAATGAGTGATAAGCTAAAAGGAGAGCTTCCTAAAGGCATAGATATTGTGGGTGTAGATGAAAATGAAAGTATAAGGGATGATGTTCATATGATATTAGAGTATAAGGCTGATGCTAAGTTTGGTATTTACAAGGCACCTAGAGCCAACAGATATATAATGCACAATGATGAGAACAACCCATTGCTCAGTTCGTTGGAGAAGCTTGGAGAGAACTTGCAAACCTTCAACCCTCACTTGTTAGTCATTAGTGGGTTACAGATGATGGACAATTTTCCATTCAAACAGAATGGCAAAGGTAATGTTATTTATTGTTTGCAAGAAATTTGCAAATGCAAATCTCACAGTGATAATAAAAGGGACTAAATGCAAAATATTGGCAAATTTGGTTTAATACTTGGAACTTCTAAATCCTAATAATGTACTCTATTATGTACAGAATGAAAAATTGACAATTTAAGCTAGAAAAGGATAATCATAAATGTAGTGTCTCTTTAATAACCACATGTTGTAAGAAACTCCCCAAAAATGCAATCACAATTTTGTTATTTGCACAAAATGCAATTTTTGGCATGAATTTCCTTTTATTCTCACCGTCCAATATTTTTATTATCTAGCTAGTTGTACTATTTCATATAATAACATGAGAGCTCAAGGATTACCCATGAACAATTGTTCTAAGTTGGTCTACCATGCCATGTCTTGGGTTTAACTTCCTTAGTTAAACTTTTTCAAGGACTTCTCTTTCTCCATTTACCCTGGGAGGAAGGTCTGACCATCTAAAAATTCCTCATATTTCCGTAATGTTTTTTTTTCAGAAGTAGCAAATAAGCCTGCAGTCCATTCAATGGTAAATGTTATTCATGGACATCTGTAAGCAATTACATATAGAATAGGGGTTGATGCAGATGCATTGCTATTCCTGAGGACTGATGGTCGCCTCATATATAAGTGGGCCAGCAACCACACCCATCTACCGTTAGCCACAGACTGCTTGTGTGGCGGTTGTACCTCTAATATCAAATACACTGGTTGTACCACCTGGGGAAGTATGAGTACTGAAAATTATGTGTAGTTTTAAATTGACAGATTATCATAGAAAACATTGTTAAACATCATATTTTATACATAATATTACATGGATATTAAGATTACACTGTTATCAGGTATTATTTGCTATGCATGTTATTAAGCCACATACCACATTAAAACCCGAGATAACGAAATATAGATAGACTGAATTTTAAAATTGTATATAAAGCTAGTAACATCATTAAAAACATTAAAACAAAAAACCCAACAGCTTAATACGAAGTTTACAATGATTTAACCGTTTATATGAGTTTTTGTCCAAATGGTCAAGATAATATGTAGAAAAAAATTGTCCCTCTCCCCCCTTTTATCCCTACTTCCAGGTGCCATTTTTTTTAATTATAACCTATGTCACTATGCAAACTGTGATGATTCTAATTATATGTCATACGTCACAATTTGCCAAAGCGTGTCTGCGTGTCAAAGAAATGGACATTCATACAAACAAACATACATATATAAAAACATTACCCTCCTTCTGACGCATTCGAGTAAAGTCGTCCCTGTAAAACATTACGCTCCTTCTAACGCAGTCGGTTAATTAGCTATGCCGTCGTCATTTATTTTGTATTCATGTAGGTATATATTATAGAAATAAATTTATGAATGTTTCATTTCAGATTTGAGAGCTGAAAGACTGGACTTAGTGAAAGAACAAATTTTATCACTGCCTGAAAATACGTTAGCACACTTTGAAATGGCAAGCTATGTAGACTTAGAATTACTATTACATCTGACTACTAAAGTTTTACCATACGTAGACTCTGTAGGCATGAATGAACAGGAGCTCTCAAACCTAAACAGTGTTTTAGAACAAGGAGAGGTTGTGGTAGTAGCAGATTCAAACCCAAGGATCGCCACAGCGTTAGATCAAATGCGTAGTGTATTTAGATTGATTAGACACAAGAACGAACAACACGGAAGTAAAAGAAAGCTCACTCGTATTCACGTTCACACGTTGGCGTATCAAGCGATATTAACGGTCAAAAATTCAGATTGGAAAAGAACAGAAGCGGCGGCCGCAAAGGCTTCTCTAACAGCATACAGATATGTATGCGATAGTAAAAATATTGAACTTGAGCGCGCAAAATTGTTGTTGGACGATAGTTTCTCAACAACAACTGATAATGATAATAATAGTAGAGTATTCTTTGAGCCAACAAAGCCAGTGGCGTGTTGGAATGAGGTGTTGGATGGTGATGATGTGGAATTTTGCGTCGCTCCGGTTCTGATCTGCACGGAAGCCCAGTTGACAGCCGGTGCGGGGGACAATATTTCAGCAGCGGGATTGGTATTACAAGTTGAGCTATAAATCTAAGTCATAGGGCATCTAACTTTTTTGGCATACCTATAAGTTCCATGCGATTAAAAAAAACTACAAAGCTAAATAAAATAAAAAATATTGAATCATAAAACTTGTTAAGTTGATTTTCTTTCTGAGATATTTTTACAAGTGGAGTTCACATTAACAAGTAAGGGTTACTCCAGATATGCAGTTGTTTAATTTCTTTATTAACGATATTTAAAAAGGCATTTAAAAATAAAGAAATGAATACTGGGTAATTTCATAATAATATTGGTTACAATAATATTTGAGTTTATCACACATGAATGATCCATTAAACTAAAGGATATGTCATTTTAGTTGTTTGTTTTCTATGGTTTTAAACCATTTTGAACTGAAATATATCAGTCACATTTCTTCACTGAATTTCATTTTTGTTTTTAAACATTTTTGAATTAAAATATTTCATTCCATTTTTTTCACTAAATTTAGGGTTTTTTTTTATTACTTTATCAATTTATACATTCTAGTTATAACTAGCATGGTAAATGTTTTTTTTTTTTTCAAAATGTTGTTACATATAGGTATGTCCGGATCAATACAAAAATGTTAAGATGCCTATTACATTTGAACAATTTATATTGAATATGATTATTTTTATTATTTATATTGTGGATTAGTATTTTTTTATGATATTCTTGCCTTGTCACTTTTTCTACTTTTACGTCTGTGGCATTTCCTCGAGGCTACGATAATGTTAAAAAATTGAGACTGTTGTATAAAATATATTCTGGTCAGTACAAACAGAATATGAACTGCACTTATAAAATATTGCATTTTAAAGTTGACTACTGATAATTACTTATTTAAGTGTATAGTGCCATCATGAAGCAATAATATCTTAAGCATGTATCAATATAGAGTATTTGAACAATTTGCACTATCTATGTGCTTAACACTTAACACTTGAAAATTAGCAATATTTCTATGAATCTACCAGAATTGTAATAAATAAGAACAAAGGTGACATATTGAATTTCAGAAATTATGATATTGTTGTATATTTTTTATAGCATGTTACATTTAATTCGAAAAGTTCAATATTATGTAAAATACCATAAATTGTTCATAATAATCTATGTTTGTTAAAATAATTGAATGTATATTAGGATCTAGGAAGAAAATCATTATCCGTTTTATAAACCGAACATTCCCGTATCTGTGAAGTAATAATGTTTTAAATTTGACAGAATGTTTATTATATAATTTATGTCTGAATAAAATATCTTATTATAAGGTAATATGTTTTATTGATAAATATATCAGTCATACCTCTATATTTACAGAATTTGTATAGTTAATACATAATTTTGTTAGTAATTACAATATATAAACGAGTTTTGAACAGATGCTCTGCCTTTAAAATAATTATTGTTTTAAAGACAATAAAATAATTATTTTATTATGTTTCAATCAATGGTTTGAATACCTGAAAATTATTTGGCCATTATAATAACACTATAAATGAATGTAGCCTTAATTATTCAGCTTTATTATGTTCCAAATATGTCTTTTTAGTATGAAATATACACTCCATGTCTACCAATTCACACTTTGGCAGCATAGTGGACTATGGTATCCATCTAATACTAAGAACCCAGCAATGGGACATATATTGTCTATATATATATTGTCTTGACAACATATATCCATGAGGACTTTCAGTAAGATCCGTCTCTCTAATCAGAAATATTTAGCAGGTATATAAGGCTTATTTCATATAAATCAAATGTATCACATCAATATATTTCATAATTAAAAACTGATATTAGGCGTTTAAAAAAAAAAATGGTTAGTCCATAAGGTGACACTGGGATATCTCTTACGTAATTCGTCTTTGATAATAATATGAAACTAAAAGTTTACAAACACACTCTCAAGGTTGATTTAAAGTTACAATTGTTATGTTTAAACTAAAAATAAATTATACACTATTTTATAACATACATAAAATTGTCATACATTGTTAGTTCATATCAGTAATTAACATTAATAAAGAAAAAAAGCTATGTTAGTAAATATATTTTGTGAAATCATAATGAGAAATAAACTTGGTTGTAAGAAATAAACCTAGAACTAAAAAACCCATCATAAATTAATCTATGAACTAATTTAGTAGCATGCTGAAACTATCTAAAATTCTAAACAAAAAAGAAACTCACTTATAAATATTTTGGCAGTACATTATATTTTTTATGGTAATTCGTCAGGATGGTACTTTATTACGACAATTTAAATGATCTCAGATATTTACGCTAAAAACAGTTTATTTGTCTTCCAACCAGCGGAATTCATAAACATTTAGCTGTCACACGGGTAAGATGGGTTAAATTATATTGCCACTAACTTTTTTACATTATTACCTAGTCTTAGATCTAGTAGGAGTAGCGATGT
The DNA here is from genome assembly GCA_018249875.1 of Cecropterus toxeus. Taxonomy (NCBI): domain Eukaryota; kingdom Metazoa; phylum Arthropoda; class Insecta; order Lepidoptera; family Hesperiidae; genus Cecropterus; species Cecropterus toxeus. Next base: position 10,189 of record DWNE01003800.1, read on the forward strand.
AGATCTAATTATAAATATATATTTACGACCACATTTTGTCTATCTCACAAACTTTATTCACAAACAAGTATGAACCAAGTGGTATAAGAGCTTCACACATATTTACCTAACTGCAAATAATGTTTTTGTTTTTAGTTTATCATTGGATATTTGCAAATTTTTGATTGCATCATATCTTCCACACTGCTAGTACCTACTTTCAGTTCAAGTATTTTTTATATAATTTAATACATTGGTACTTATCGTAAAAAATCTATTCTATACTGAACTAGACCATAGATCTTAACATTATTGATATCATTAACATACAGTAACAGCTCCTTATTCATGGGGTTTACGTTCAGCCTATATTCTGTGAATGATCAACAGTATTCAAAGAAAGGTGATGAGCATAAAGAATGCGGCAAACCTCTACTTATATGCGAAACTTTTTACTTGTACCGGACTATATCTGCAAATAAAGACATTTTTAGCCACATGTACAAGAAAATGGTTACTATTTCATCAGTAAATACTGGAAACGCAAATGAGGAAACCGTGAATAAGAAGCTTTGACTGTATCATTAACAGAATATTATAATTAGTGCTACACAATTACTCCATAAATTTTTTCATGAGATTATAAGAAAATTACTACTATTGCCTTATACTAATGATAGAGATTCCACAAATCTAATGCAATTCCACATAAAATATTTGTAGTTTAGTGTATATATGAAAAAAATCTATTTTAAATATTCAACATATACACTATAGTTTTTGGTGAAGGAGTAGCTTCAACAAATATTCCTGTTAAAGTAGATTTGTGGTCGAATATACAATAAGAATAACAAACACTACAAATATGATTCCACGCATGGATAACAATTACCGAGAACATAGCTGTATCAAAAGCTCAGTCTTATGAAACTTAAAATTACCCATGGTTACACATAGCAAGAAGGGAGGCGCAAAGACAAAGTTGAAATATTCCACAATTTTGCATCCAGTAAAATGAGTACATAAATGTGTTTACAAACATGGTTACGCAAAATGGATTAGCTATTTTAAGGTTTTAGGCTTGTATAAATTGACCCAACAGACTTAACAATAAATTTTAAATTTGAATTGGAAAGAATGACAGTTACCTAAGTGAAACGTCATAAAGTGAGGTTTTGTCGATATTTTAAAGTGTAACTCCCCTTTTTTCTTTTATAAGAACCTTCTCCTGGTAGTAAAAAATGCAACAAAAAATTTAATTTCATATGCTGTGCTACAAGTACTAGACATGATGTTGCTTGAATTAACAGCAGAATTGATTATGTTGTTCATTTTTTGGCTTTATGAAATGATACATTGTCACAGTTATTGAATGTAACTAAAATAACAATGTCTGCTGGATTTAGCTAGTTATTGATAAGAAAAATGTAATTAATTTTTTAAGCATTAGATATGTTTCATTACGTTTAGAATCTTACCCATGTATAAGAACAGACATTCAGCTATTTGTGAAAATTTGTGTTGTTGTTAGTTGGTTGTGAATCTTGCCCCTCCAAATGCTACATCTAAATCCCATCTCAATCCTCGCTCAATAACATTTTCTTGTTGGGTGGTTCGCCCTCACCGCTCCGGTAGCGGTCATACAAACCGCTACGAATGAATCTCTTCGCCGCCTCGATGTTAACTGTAGGTCTTTTATCCCGCGATTTATATTCCTGCCACTTCGCCATCGCCGCTCTTATTCTCTGGAGCTCGTCTTTAACCGGATGTGTGTTCGGATCCAAACCTTGTAGTCGCAGATAAACCCAATTAAGAGAATTTAAAGTAAACGCGAAAAACAGATCCAATTCAATCTGCGCCGGAAGACACATCTTGTCGTATTGCGCCTTAAGTGGCAGCAATTTGTCCAACATTTCCTTAATTTCATTAAAACCCTCCTTAAGATTGTCGCATATGTTTATTAATTCGGTATTTTTCTTCAACTCTCCATACTCAAATTCCAAACTCATTTTGGTTTTTATACGTAGAATAATTGTGTTATTGAAATATGAAACGTTTTAACCAGCCTATGTCACAGAACCGACAAATAAATTGGCGAATATCACGTTTTATTGCAATCAATAACCTACAATGTTATAAACTTGATATCGAAATGAAAATTAAACATTTGACTTGATTTGACTGAATTGACATTGACATTCTAGGGAGATTCCTTTAATTTTGACAATCATGGATTATGTTGCCAACATAACATAGACCGGGGGTTTTTAGTTTTATGCATACTGATTTCTCGATATTGATCTATTCAAATCGAAATATCTAAAGTACCCTATAACGTTATTTTTAGTCTTCTCGGTTGGAATATATTTTTTCTTGCAAAATAAAGTAATTTTGTACCTCTTTTCACACTTCTCACTTTTTCCGAAAATCAAGATAAACTTATGTATAAGTTTTTAAGGAATATTTCGTTATCCAATAAAGCAAGTGGTCATTAATAAATACCGTTTTAACTTTTCAGAGGTGAATAGAGCATGGAATTCGAACTCTTGGCAGGCCCGGATCTATGGGAGGCAAGCCGGGGCCTATGCTCCGGGCGGTCAGTTCAGAGGGCGGCAAATTTAAACCTTGCAAACGAATGCGCAAATCATAAATGAATTAACTTTGACTGTTGGGACGCCTAGTCAGTAGGAAGTGGAACTCTTGACACGTATACGTTTTAATGACCAGCAATTATTGGACATTTTATGATTGAAATGATAGTAAAAAGATATTCAAGTGGGCAGGGGCAGCATTTTCAAGTTTTTGCCCTGCCTAAAAATACTTGAAGATCCAGGGCTGACTCTTGGTTCCACATTTAGAGTTTTATTTTAAACCACTAGGGTACTACTGGAATATAATAAAATATTCCGAGCTGTTTCTTAAGTTCAGGATTAAGTAAAAAACTTAAAAAGACAGATTTTTCCACGTAATATTTATAAACCAAATACATCAGACCACAAAAAAAGAAGTTAAGTTCATGTATTGAAGTTATACTTACTACGTGAGTGATTTAGTGTCGAATTTAGGAAAGTTTTTAATTTGACTTATTATATTTCCATTACTTTATAGACATAGTGTCGTTTTATACAGTTTTCCAGGCAAACTTTTAAATCAATGCATATAAATTTGTACTGATTATCGGAATTTGGTAGTGGACGCAAGCGGCATGACTGCAATGTATTTCATACATCAGTGTAGGTACATAATTCGTGTATCAACAGACATTGGTAAGTTTCAAGATTTTTTCAAGATATTCAGTCATTCTTTTTAGGCCTGGGGTTGGAACAAAACACTAATCATGTAATATAACACTGAAAGTAATAAAACTTTGGCAAAGAGAGATCTCCCACCAGGGTAGCTGATCATGCCTGGGGAGCGGCCGTGCTCCGACAGTCTCCGTTCGGAACTTATACCTATATTATGCACGATGTTGAGAGAACTCCGATAGTATGATTCAGAATACGGTGATGTCATCTTTTGTTGTGTAGCAGGAGGTCGCCACATCACCCCCTGCTCAGACCGGAGGTCGATATATTCCGTAGTTGCTAAATCTTCGCGTACAAGCACCTTCTTAATCGCCCTCTGTCTGCGGCGAGTCGAGAAGTGAGGGCGAAGCGAGGCCTTGGGATACCCTCTGTTCACGGTGAGTCGGGATGTGAGGGTGGAGCGAAGTGTGTAGGCAGCAATGGCTGCTCAAGCTGGATCCGTGAAGTTGCGGAGAGTAGCGGTATCAGGAACATGTGTAGGGTACAATTACCACTGACAAATTGTACTATAAAAGGCTGTTGATGATAGATAGATAGCCTGTTCGTACTACATTTACAATGTCAAAAATCCAAAAGTTTACACTTATTCTACACGAGAGGCGATATAGGTATACATATATTATATTTGTGTAGCATAATAAAAAGTACCGTGCGATGTACTCGTTGCTTGCAAATGATTTCGAAAGCCAAAATCTTTCTCGAAAAGGTACGACCGGTCATCCGACGCCCGATATGGTAGGACGAGAGACGCTAAGAGCTTTAGGCGTAAATTGGTCGTGTTGGTATGCGGTGTCTACGAGTATGTTGTAATTAATTTAATGTGGTACATGCTTGGCCGTTAAATAAACTTTTAGGTCCATATTAATTATTAATTAAGACTAGCTTATACCCGCGGCTCCGCCCGCTTCGATAATATTTCACTATAATAAGTAATGTGTTAATCCAGGTCATAAACTGACCCGACCAGGGGTATTGCAGCCAGTAAAAATCCGACCAGTGGTAATGCGTGAAGTAACAAACAAACATACGAGTTCATCCTCACTCTCTTTCGGCTTTATAATATAAGTAGGATTAACATTAACATTATTCGAATAGATTATGGAAATAAACTACGAAACTTCGCATTTTGTAAACTAATAAATTTGAAAGCTTAAATTTTGTTTGTTTAAATGCCCTTCACTTAGTCGGATTTACAAGTAGGCTGGTCGTCAATTAGGTATGTAGCATCATATCGTTTATTACTACCTTTCCTGGCGATTTTTTTAACCGACTGTGTCAGTGGAATGTTGGCTGTGAACTACGACCAGATTGTCTTATCTAAAGCACCTAATCTCATATATACTTGTATGGTGCATTTTAATGGTTGTTAATTGAAGAAGTTTGTGAGCAGGGGTAGTCTAATGGTTGAAAGTCGGCCTTTTTCGAGAGTCTGAGGTTCCCAGGTAAGTACCCCTGATTTTTCTAGAATTATATGCGAATCAGAAATTTATTATCACTTTTATTTCCTCAAGATCTTTCGTTTACCGAAAGATCTTGAGGAAACCCACAAACCTAAGAGTTCTTTAAAATAAAAGTCTACCAAATCTTGATCAGAAAACCCGTGCTCAGCAGTGGGACAACAATGGGTTGACGAATGACGAGTAATTGAAGAAGTTAGAATTGCTGTGTTACGAGTCGTGAACGCGGATAGAACCGTGAACCGCAACTAGTTTTGAATAAATAACACAATATCATGGATAAATCCCTTTAAATTTCAATTTACGCGTAAGTGCCTAGCAGGTAGTAAAATTGGTAGATGTATGCTCGTTCTTAGTGTTAATTAGTCGGCGGGTAATAAGGTGTTATAATTATCGTCTCAGTGACCCTTTAACCCAGCTCTTTGATTTCCAACGTCACAACTTACTTTTTCTTATTACACCTGTCAATGATAATTTCTAAAGCAATTATCATTTATTTTTGTTGGCAGCAAAATTATAATTACACTGAATAAATAGGTAATCAACTTTCCTTTCAATACTCGATGATGCATGCCATGAGATTAATGAAATGAAATTTGTAATATTTTTTATACAAAACGTAAACGATGCATATGACGATGCATACACAACGAAAATTTTACGTAAAGTACTAAACAAGCACGCATCTGATAGTTGATACCATCGAGTATGGGTTTATATAAGGGACAATAAGCCCCCCCCCCTCCCCCCCTGTGGCGAGGATGGGAAAATACTTCAAACTGGAGCACTATTTGAGCTTCTGTCGACGAATTTTTAAATCTATTTATTTCGAACTTTTAGTGTGAGGTGAGAAGAAATTCGAGTCTAGTTGAGCAATTTTTTTCGCCAGCCCTCACTGTTTGACCGTTTCTTTAATAAAACTATCTATGTTTATTACGTACGTACCTAGGACATCTGCATCAACCTTTACTTAGTACAGGTATTCATACTTTTAAAATATTACCTAATATGCGTCATATATGAGTATTAGTTAACATTTTAATTATCAAACTATAAGTATAACGTAAATGTTAACGAGTTTCTTTGTTTAGTCTAATATTATTTTATTTTATGCTTATGTACTAGCTGAACCCGCGGTTTCACCCGCGTTTAAAAAAAAAGTAATGTGACATACATATAACCGAACGTTTTTCGAC
>DWNE01003801.1:0-16124 GCA_018249875.1 Cecropterus toxeus
AATTAGCGTTTTGGCGGGCTATTTCAATATTGAATTTATAATTTGATATTTTTCAGCAAATATGTACCAGAATTAAATAAAACAACATGTACTGGGTTTCTTATCCTCTACTTATTAATATAAAACGGTTTTTAAAAATCAGTCAAATAGCCTATTGCAATTGCAATGTTATATATCTTTTTAGCATATTTTCCTTTATTTATTTTTTGGATCATCCACATAATTACAAAATACAACAATTCTTACATATCTATATCATACAGTAATAGTTTGTAATTTTAATTACGGATGAACACAGCATGCTCAACTAGAGAGGTGCATTAACATAACAAGGATCATAAGTATTTATACAAGTTAGGAAAACATAAATTTTAAATTTTTCATGCTGTTGAGACATGATACATATAATAAATATATGCTTGTGTTTTTTTGAAAAAAGACAATTGACCAGTAACACTGTTTTTCTTGCAGAGACATCAAGCCGGACAACGTGCTACTGGATGCGAGCGGACATATCAGACTCGCTGATTTCGGCTCCTGTTTGCGGTTAGGGGATGATGGGAAAGTAAGTAATAAGTACGGGAATAATATCCATGTCTGAGAGTATTTATATATGTGTATATATTTTCAATTTTCTCGCGACGTATTTAGCGCCTCATTCGTGATAAAATTTTGTGTTATCTGATGTCTTTTAAGTAGTTATTTGGCCTATTTTAACCCCAATGCAAAAAAATGTTAGTACAGACCAGTATACTACAGCTACTACTACTAGTACTTAGTTTCCCTAACGTGACGACACTTAGATCGAATTATTACCTACTTTCCTATAGTATTTTTGTTTTCAAATCCTTTTTTTTATCGGGGATTATCTTAAGTTTTAATTTTAGTTTTATATATTTACATAATACTTTTAATAACAACAAATGAGTTTAATAAATGTTATACTATAAACATTACTATATATAGTTTAATATTTACCGTTCATATCTTACTTTATCTATTTGTTTTAATTACCTCAAAACAGGTTCATGCATTAAATGAATTATAAGTGTGTCAAATGTTGCCCGGCTGATGCTATAAAAATTAACACATTTCAATTCTGATTATACTTTCAGGTACAAAGCAATGTTGCCGTGGGAACTCCCGATTACATATCGCCGGAAATATTGCGGGTAAAATTGTTGTTATATATAAAATAAATAGAACTATTCATTTCACTTTAATTTGGTAAGTGAAAGTGACATATTTTATGTACTTATGAAAGGGAAGATTTTTATGTACATTTTATGATATGTGTATTATATGATATGAATTAAGATTCATATATCATGTGACAAAGTACGTTATCAGAATCCTGAGAGGTTAAACAACCAATTTTAGGTTTGCCTTTTAGGTGTTTTGTTAATAAACCTCAGTATATGTAGAATATGTATTGTATTTAATAAAATTGACGTTATACAAAATTATTATTTATTGAAAAATAAAATATATTAGTCATTACTATGCCGAAACTGTATTTTTATATTTTTTCAGGCAATGGAAGATGGACAAGGACGATATGGACCGGAATGTGATTGGTGGTCGTTGGGTGAGTTATTTGTATATTTAAGTAGAAAAGAGTGGTTGAACTTTTTTATTTATTTATTTATTTATCAATATATTCACTAACATTACAGGTTAAATTAAAATAAACCTAAATATAAAAAAAAATGTCAATAATAAATTCAAATATATGCCAAATACATTGAATTTATATCAACGTATTTAAATAGATGTTTGAATTTTGTGTGAATTTATTACAAGATTTGACGTTGATATCTCATTAAGTTAACATTCATCGTAACAATATCCAGGTGTGTGCATGTACGAGATGCTGTTCGGCGAGACGCCGTTCTACGCGGAGTCGCTGGTGGAGACGTACGGGAAGATCATGAACCACGCGCGGTGCTTCCACTGTCCGCCGCCCGATGACCACGCCGCCCAGGTACGCTAGGGATGGCCAATGATCATATTAATGTGTTTTACATTAATAAAACATGCTTTCTACACTCATAGCCCCACACTAGGATTTTCTCCTGTGTCGTGGGTGCCATGGCCACACAAACACCCAGACCCAGAACAGAAATCTAAACTCATCATTCATATTTCTGTCTGACCGGGAATTGAACCCGGGACCCACTGCGCGTCAGACCGGTATGGTGACCGCTCGGCCAGCAGGTCGTCATTAATTGCCACACATTGGGTTTTTGTTGCTATTCCTGATACCTTAAGAATTTTCACCATCATCAACCCATTAATGTCCCACTGCTGGGCCCGGATCTTCTCTCAGAATGAGAGTTTTAGGCCATAGTCCACCGCGCAGGCCAAGTGCGAATTGGTAGACTAGAATTTACACCAAAAAGTAATAATTATAAAGCATTTTACACTCACAGACCCGATCTAGCTAGTTTTTACCTGTAGGTTAGTAAGTTAGTTTTTTTTTGTGTCGTGGGTGCCATGTATTCACATGAACGAATGCCGAATATAACGACAAGTATATTACGCCACACCTATTTCTAGCGTGAAGCAGTTCTTGCGTTTCGGTGGGTTTGGTTGCCGGCACACTTTTATATGAGACGACCATCTCGGTCTTCGGGAGTAGCAACGCTTCTGTGATCGACTTTAGTTCGAACCCCTGTTTTATATGAAGTTGCTTAAAGATATCTATGGGCGGCAGTAACCATTTACCAGGTGGACTGCAAGCTCGTTTGCTTCTTCAATCGAATTAAAAAAAAAATAACAAGGAGATAGAATTTAGTCCGGTATGGTATGTAAGTGTTATTTTATCTTGAAAAAATTTGCCCTTCTTGTGGGAAATAATGAACGCGGATAAAACCTCCGGCAGAGTCAATAGTAAGTAGTAAAATATTTAATTTTATTTCAGGTGTCCGAAGAAGCAAAAGACCTAATACGACGATTGATTTGTTCATCGGAGAATCGACTAGGAAAGAATGGGTTACAAGATTTTAAGGTACGATGTTTTATATTTTTTACCGCAAAATGTAACTTAAATTTCATTGTATGTTAAATTTTAGCAGAGTTGTTCACATTATTTATTTACTGTTTTTTTTAATTCATTTATTTTGTTTATGCTATTGCAATATCGAAACGACACGTTATGGCAAGATAGTAATTAAAAAAAAATATTTAGTATTGAAATTAAATAGTATTAATCAGTACAAAAATTATATTGGTGCCATATAATTTTTTTTGTCACGTAATTTTTGTAAGACTTCTTTATGAAAAATGCCATTCTTAAGAAGAGTCTGAATTTGCTACGCAAAATCACATTATCGCGTCGCTGATGCTCATTATCTCTTACATTTAGCACCATTTACTGATATACGGATAATATTTCTTCCATTTGTTTTTCTAATTCATTTTAGTTCTCTATCAGCTCAGACACTTGTCCTCCATTGTTCTGTTTTGTAGTTCATTCGTTTCGGATTCTTTGCGTATTTATTTGCTGCTTCTACCAAGTCTAATATTTATTCTTCGGTCATTCCACTGTAACAATTATCGGTAATAAAATAAACTTGTCTATGTTTACAGAATCATGCGTGGTTTAGCGGCGTGGAGTGGGAGAGCGTGCGGGAAACGCAAGCGCCCTTCGTACCGGACGTGGCAAGTCCTACGGACACGTCTAACTTTGATGTCGACGACACTGATATACGGTACAAGCTTTTAACCCCTATTTAACCCCTTTAGGGATTGAATTTCTAAAAATCATTTCTTATCGCTCACTTACACCATAAAAGGAACCCCTGTACCAAATTTCAAGGATGTAGGTACAGTAGTTTGATATATAATATATAAGTCTGTGACTCGGAATTGCCTTTTATATATATAGATGTAAGATGTAAGAAAAAAATATCCGGTGGTTAGAAGGTACTCCCTCTAGTTCGTATCTATAAATTCAACCGCAGATTTGAAAAGAGTTGTGTCCCATGGTTTCATCCGTGTTTAAGTAGATAACTACTTAATATATTACGATTTTAGAAATGAACACAAAATTCACAGGATACCGACTAATATTTTTGTTATAAGTATGTATTTATGTTCGTGGGTTGAAGCGACCCCCTTATACTCATTAAAGCGTTTCAATTCCTTGCTCTATTACCTACATAAACTAGTGTCATTAGACCGAAAAGGAACCACCGCCACACCGATAAAAGGTACCATTGCCACACCATTTCTTAGCATGAAGCGGTTCTTACGTTACGGTGAATAGGTTTGCATTACGCCTAGCTTAAATACGAGACTACTATATTGGTCCTCAGAAGTGGCAATACATCTCTGATGGACTTAAAACCCCTGTTTTATGAGAAATTGAATACAGATGTCGATAAGCAGTAGTGAGGATTTACCGTTAGGTGGACTGCATGTTACTTTGCAACTTTGATAACGTGAAGAGAGAAGAATCATGAATTTGATTGTATATTTCTAGGTTGTCAGAAGCAGTTCCCCCTCCGTCCGCGTCGTCGGCGTTTTCCGGTTTGCACCTGCCTTTCATCGGGTTCACTTTCACGGCTGGCTCCAGGCTGTCAGACCTCGGCGCGCCTAGCCCCCTCAGCCCGGCTAAGAATGCTCCCAGTCAGGTATGTGCTTGTTTTTTATCTGATTAAAAAAGCAAACGAGCAAGCAGTCCATCTGATAGTAAGTGGCTACTGACGCTCATGGACATCTGTAAGCGAGCTTAAATAGAACAGAGCTTCTATCTGCAGTCGATGCTACTCCTGAGGACTAGGATGGTTGCCTCATAAATAAGTGGCCGGCAACCACGCCCTCTTAGAAAAATATTTTCAACCTAATTCGTGCAGACCAGTGACATAAAGACTAAATTTAACTTAATTTAAATGAGCTTATCGTATATTGGGGACTAGGATGGTCGCCTCATTTATAAGTGAGCCGGCAACCACGCCCTCTTAGAAAAATATTTTTAACTTAATTCGTGCAGATCACCGACATAAAGACTTATCGTATATTTCCAGGCACCATCGAACGCGAGCGATCGCGCTGCGTTAAAGGCGTTGGAGCGAGAGAACGCATTGCTCGCACAGACAATCGCTGAGCTGCGAGCTGGCAGTGGAGACGCGACTGGTAACACATTTATAAACTTTGTTAATAAATTCGGAGGGTACGTCAGTAATAATCATCAAAATCAACAACCAAACATATTTTTAAATATTATGTAGAATTAGCGAACGAGCGTGCAATCCAACTGATGGTAAGGGGACACTGCCACCCATGGACCTTTGTATCAACCACTGATAAGATCAGTCTTACCTCAGGTTGGCCAAAATATGTAAGTTTTTTTTTATAAATATGAAGTAGCAAACGAGCAAGCAACCCACCTGACGGTAAGTAGTTACTGCCGCCCATGGACATTTGTAGGCAACCTCATATAGAACAGGGGTTCTATATGCAATCTATCACACATGCGTTGCTGCTCCCGAGGACTGAGATGGTCGCCTCATATATAAGTGAGTAAAGTTATTCAATGTGTACTTTAAAAGTGAGGTAAAAGCTTTTTTCTTTGATGATTCCACCGCCAAACTTATTTCAGACTAATAATGTTAAGCGCTGCTGTGGTACGTTAGGTGTGGTTAATAAATCATCCTTATTCAAGACATTCCAACTTAATACTCAACATTGCTATATAAACATTGCCTGTGGTCAAGCGCGGGTGAAATTCTGATCTTATCTCTGGTTCCTTATTGATGTCCATGAACGCCAATGACCACTTACTATAAGGTGGACTACATGTTCGTTTGCTACTGCCATATTTAAAAAAAAAATGTATCATGTATTTTTGCTAGCAAATACACTGGGCCTATGCTCGGAATTAAAGCATCATGTCGTTTTTCAAAGTATCATATAATTAATATTAATATATGAGGCTTGCATCCTCGTAAGAATACATATGCACTTATTTAAAAAAATGGTGACAATTGTTATATTGATAGTCGATACAAAAATAAATTATGCATAATACCTACTCGTACAGTGTTGCCATTTAAGAACTCAGCCAATATGTGTATAAAAATATATAATAATATTACTCGCAATTTGAAAATATTAACACGCTTTCTACACTCATAGCCCCACACTAGGATTTTCTCCTGTGTCGTGGGTGCCATGGACACACAAACACGAATACACAAACACCCAGACCCAGAACAGAAATCTAAACTCATCAATCATATTTCTGTCTGGCCGGGAATCGAACCCGGGACTCACTGCGCGTCAGATCGGTATGGTGACCGCTCGGTCACGCGGGTCGTCAAAGAACATTTAATATATTTAGAATTTACTATTTAATATATTTAGAATACATTTACGTAAGTGGCTAATTGAGAAATGTTTTTATACTTTTGAAGAATTCATTCAATAACTGGGACTGTGACTTATGTTTCTTCTGGCAATGATTGAAATTGATATTTATGACAATATTCTTGCTAATAAAATACTTAATTAAATTTTATTCATTGTATTTGTACGCCATTATGTGGCAAATGTGAAATATTAAATATCATGTACTGACCAACCTTATAACCTCATTTCAGCAAAGAAATATGTTATTATATTATTATAATATATGATTATATTATTACCTTTGCAGACGAATCAGTCCAGATGAAAGAAGAAATAGTGACGCTTTTGCAGAAAAACACAGAACTAGAGGCTCAAGTGCGGCGGTACGAACAGCTGAGCAGTGTTACCACTCCGGTAAATAACACCGATTTATATATAAAATATTTATGTATTCAATTAATGTTTTAAGTTGGGAACTGCATTGTCCTAATTGACGTATAAATGTGACGTAATCCACTTACAATCTTAAAATAAAATGAATAATAAAACCCTATAAGGTCCATATCTTTAAACCTTATTTAACTAGACTACAAACTAGTCAAATAAGGTCTGAAATCAAAATTTGGCACTCAACTTTCCATTTTTGACATAGTTTTTATGATACAAAAAAGATGTGTAAAAGTAATTTTTAACCGACTTCCCAAAGGAAGAGAGGTTATCTATTCGTCATGTATATATATATATATATTTATCGTAAGGAAAAAGTCATTAAACATTTTCTATGTAAAATTTTAAGCTCTCATTACATTACATTACACTTTCATTACAACTTGTTGTCTAATTTCTACCGTTATCGTGTAATTGCGATAACACACTTTTGACATTTTTAAAATCCTTGTTGGGGGTTGCCGTCACGAAAACCTTTACACGTTTTTGTATCATTAGAACTACATTATATCAAAAATGCAAAGTTGAGTGTCAAATTTTGATTTGGGACCTTATTTCACTGGACTACATATAACCATTCGCGCACGATGCTCGTAAGCTCGATTGTCGATACTTGCACGCACTATTGTACTATTTATAATATTGTACAAGTATAATGTAACACTTATTTCTTACATGACGCATGCCATGGCATACGTAATAGTATTTTTAAAGAGAATATTAAGTAAAGTATAGAAAAATATGATTTTGTCTATGTTTATTTATAAATGGTAATTGAACTGGGAATTATAAAGTGGGTTCATTGATTCTCTAAAACTCATAATATACTTATGAGTTTTATTGTAAAATATTGCAACAGAAATTATTTATTCATCGACATTTCAGGATGGCACCGCTGTTCCACAAGAGATGGGTGGGAGATTACGCGAGCTGGAGCTCATAGTGGAGACCCTAACGCAAGAGAAGGAGGATCTGCTCAAGGACAAGATGGATTCACAGGAGAAACTACGGTTACAGGTAGAATATTATTTATTTTCTGGTAGCAAACGAGCACGCCGTCCATGCTTATCGTTATTATTCTCAGATGAAATTTAGAGACTCGAGGTTGACTACAGATCCGTTGTTACCCCTGAGGATTAAGTAGAAATCGCTTCGTGAAATGTATGTTGGTTATTAAATCTGTTTAACAAAATACAGCGTCGCTTAACACTGTTTTTATAAGGCAGAGATAATTGTGGAGTGTTGTCTCTATAGAGAAAGAGTAGAAGAGTAGAACCTAATTCTATAACTTTAAATAATTTATCACAGCGGTATTTAGTTGATGGCAAGGCATCGCTGAAAACCGTAATTAATTTAAATATAGGCCTTTCATAGGCCATTGACGACCCGCTTGGCGGAGCGGTTGCCACACCGGTCTGACACGCAGTGGGTTCCGGGTTCGATCTCCGGCCAGACAGATGTCGAATGATAAATTTAGATTTTTTCTGAGTTTGAGTGTTTGTGTATTCGTCTTTGTGTGTCCATGGCAAAATCCTAGTGGGGGCTATGAGTGTAGGAAGCGTTATTTCTTTTATTAGTCAAAAAATAATAAACGGATTAAGCTAAAACAATGTATGCGCGTAGGTAAATCTCAACTACATCCTATTAATCTATTTATTTCTTTTGTGTTCTAACATATGTATCATAAAAGTTATTCAACATGATGTACTAAATTATTCGTGTTAGTACTGTTTTCATTTTTGTGTGAAATAATTTGCTTTAATTTTGTGTTAACAAATTGAGTAAGTTTTGATTTGTCGTGTATTTTTTGCCATTGATGAAGTAACTAAATAGACTCCTGGGTGATCATTTTAATTTTATATATTGAACACTAAACCTCTAAACTTGAAAATCTAAACTTTATCTAATTATTTAGGATCTGTCCTAGAACATTAAAATTATGTTATTACACTGAACCATAACATATACAATGCCATACAGCTCAATATAATACATTGTACCTCAGACAAAAATATTATTATAAATGAACCCATAAATAAAGCCTCCTTATTGCATGTTATTGTATAAAATCAAGTTAAGCAATACTATAAAAATAGTGGAATACTGCGATGTTACCCACTTTTAAAAATGTTTTGTGTTACTTTAAATTCGTATGATTTAATTTTAAAGTCCTTTAAATTAAATTCAGTGGTTAAAATATATAAATTTTCAATCATCCAAACATATTCTTTCAAATATATGCTATGAACACGTGAGAAGCTTTTATTTTGATTACATTTAGGGATATTGAAAAAGTATATCGTCCATTAGGAGTCTATTTCGTTACTGTGTGACTAACAGTGTTGACTAACTATTGATACCAGGATAAGGAGTTGAAGGATGCCGTGACCCAACGCAAGCTGGCCATGACGGAGTACAACGAGGTCACCGACCGCCTCGCTGAGCTGCGTCAGCAGAAACAGAAGCTGTCGCGACAGGTATGCTGATACTTGGGTATGATAGGGTGCAGCTTGGCTGCCGTGGGTATCGCTAGAGTTTCGCAGATACCGCTTGATTGTCGAAGTGTGCCGCGTTTAATGCTAGCGTGCAGTTTTTCTGCAGTCGATATCGCTAGAGTGTCGCAGATACCGCTTGATTGTCGAAGTGTCGCGCTTACTAGGGTGCAGCGGTTGCCGCTAGGATGCCGCGAATGTCACTTGATTGCTTTGTTTACCACTTGGGTGCTGCGCGTACCTACGGTTGACAACATTTCGTTGATAAAATATAGTTTTTTTTAAACAACTGTGTTGATATACGTGGATCATTATAAAAAGGAACTCAGACAAGAAATTGTATGACATTATATTTCCGTCAAATGGCAATTAAAAATATTGAATTCTGTTGCCAACATTTTATGGTTGCGTTCTTATTTCTCACCACATAGTTATATAAAATATGTTTATCAGGTTCGGGATAAGGAGGAAGAGCTAGAGGTGGCGATGCAAAAGATCGACGCGTTACGTCAGGACATTCGGCGTGCGGACAAGGGCCGGAGGGAGCTGGAGGCCCGCGTCGATACCGCCGTCGCTGAGGCCACTAAGGTATACTTTAGTTACTAAGTAAGGTGGAACTTTAGTTCCTAAGTTAGTTTAGTTACTTGGATTGCGTACATTTGTTATTTTAGTTTCTTTAAACGAGTATGGTACGACCGCGGAGGTAACACCTTTTCTGGCGTAAAGCTGATTTAGAGTTTTGGGGTGTGGATTTGATTTATGTCTGAAGTGATCACCTTAATTCCCAGGAGTGGCAACGTATCTGTGGTCAATCTTAGTTAAAGTTGTGGTCCTATCTGGAGTTGACTACACAGGTCTATGGGCGATAGTGGCGTCATTTACTATCAGGTGGCCTGCATGATCGTGTGCTACTACAATATAATAAAAATAAGTCCAACAAGTCCAAAAAAATAATTTCGTTGTCAGCATAAAAGTATATTATAAATCTCATGTAGGATATAAAAATAACTGTAATTAGCAGATGGTCAATTGGTTTGTTGATGTAATAAAGCTAACAGTTATAATTTTTATACAATTATTCGGACGATACAAAATGTTAAAAAATATTTTTATATACCAGGAGCGCAAACTACGCGAGGAGACGCTCCGTAACCAGCGCGTGGAGGCGGCGGGCGCGCCGGGCTCCACCGCCGCCGACGTGGCGCGGCTGCAGGCCGAGGTGGAGGCTCTCGAGGTGGGTGATCGATACATTGAAACTGACTAAGCGAACGTATAGTTTGATGCTCAAACGGGACAAGTGCGAGGCAGACTTGTCAGTTATCTAAAAAAATGCTTAAATAATAACGTTTGTTGTATCGGAGTCTCTCATAAAATATTTATTGTATTCAGTTTTTAGTACTTGTAGTTGTTAGCTACAATGGAATTTTGCTGCAACTGCTGAAACGAAATTTGCAATTGTCTAACTATCGCGATTCATGAGCCTGGTAACAGACAGACGAACAACGAAATCTTAGCAATAGGGTCCGGTTTTTACATTTTATGTACAGAATCTGCTCTTAAATTCATCTTACATAACAGGACAGTAATCAATAAATCGTGGTCGCTGTAGTAATAACGAGGTGTGGGTGTTTCAGGCGCAGTACGCGGAGTCGCTGGCGCAGCAGCAGGCGCGGCACGCGGCCGACGCGGCGGCGCTGCGCGAGCAGCTGCACGACGCCGACGCGCGCCGCGCGCACCTCGCCAGGGAGGTACGTGACTGGAACGGCAGCGACGACAGGAGAGGCAGCGCTCAGCAATGGGTGTAGCGTCGGTTCCGAAGACTGGCACTAGGTTGTCATGGCAATGCCGACAGCGACAGAGGCGGCGCGTGACAACGGATGTGGCATTGTAACTAGACTACCGCTGGCTCTTACACTACACCTGATTACATCTGATGGACCATTGAGAAGCTAGGGGGACGGGTGCAACTATCGAAGAGGGCATTTTTTTTTCGAACGCTTCGACAGTAAACCAGTATAGTATGAATTGCACGAACCTCTTTTTTTCAAGGCAAATATGTAATCGCACACTGTTTTCAATTCCACAGTTACAACAATCCAAAGAGAAATTGGAGAGCAGAAGACTGGAGCAACTCACCGACGGGGAGGACAAGCAGATGCTCATCAACGAGAACAGGAAGCTCGCCAAAGATCTGGATGCTGTGAGTTTTTTATAATGTTATCAACAGTGTCATTCTTAACACGTGACAAACGTGCACGTATATGTACGCACGCACGTAAAACGAATACGTAAGCTCGTAAAGACGTGTACATCTAACAAAAATCGTAAGAAAAATAAAAAAATATATATTATTATAATGTTTATCTTAAAAAGGACTAAACTTATTGTGTTGTAAGATAATGTACATTTTTATTAATATTTAAACCTATATATAGGACATACGGGCTACCTGATGGAAAGTAGTCGCCGTCGCCTATAGACATTTGCAACACCAGAGGAGTTGCCAATGCGTCGTCGGCGTACATGGGAAAGTAGACAATTTTCTGGTAGTTTCATAAAGATACCTTTAGGTTCTCAAGGTGTAAACAACATATGTGAAAAAGTACACTAACTAGCAATAGCGTGGTAGCCGAAAGTACGTTATTTTGACGTATCGAAACATACATATATCATACAACACTTTGAAGCTGTTGAACTCAACGACTACCTGTCATTAAACGCTTGCATCAAAAGATTGTACACACTGTATCATTTCTCTAATTCGTGGTCCAGTCGCGCCATGGAGCCATCCTCCACATCATAAATGACGTCACTGTACACGAACCCGCCGTACCTAGTTCGCCCCGTATGATATTGATGTTTTAGGGTGAAATTTCAAATCTTATGTAAGTTCCACATAACTTTCGCGTAAAACACCAGCGACTTAACGTTAGTCGAATAGAAACTTTAGCAGTTGCGAGGTCGTTACGGTCGACAAGTGGAACGTACTAAACATCCTCCCGAAATGTCGAATATCAGTCACGAACGAAGGGTTATGGGCATTAATTGGAACGTATTTAAAATTTCCCCTCCCCCACTGGTGGTACGTTAAGTGGTATAGTCTTAACCCCCCCTCCCCCCTTTTCCAGATGGCGGAGAACGGTCGTCGCTGGCAGGCGGAGCGGCGCCAGCTGGAGGCGGAGCTGGACGAGCTGCGCGCCAAGCGGGACTCCATGCAGCATTGGGAGGCACAGGTATGACATGGCTTATTATTTTTGTAAGTTATAATATACAGGTAGCAAGCAAACAGACACCTGATAGATTACTATTTTTAGGTAGCAAACGAACATGCAGTCCACCTGATGGTAAGTGATCACTGCCGCCCATGGACATCTGTAAGCGTAACTTGTAACGTGGTGTAACTTCGTAGAGATCAGAGTTGAGAGAGACTTAAGATTAACAAGACAGATTAAGTAGGAGCAAAGAAAGAGGCGTAAAGAAAGACACTCATATAATATATATAAGTGTATTTTGTGGCATCAAAAAGTTAGCGCATATAAATACGATTTCTGAATTTGGCATTTTAATATGTAAAAGCATCTAATGTAGTTCCATCCATTCATCCATACATGCATCTGAATGTAATATCCCTCATTATAAAATTTAAGTTCCTGAAAATGTGCATAGCTGAACAAATTTCCTAATTCAAATTCAAAATTCAATTTCAAATTCGTTTTATTGCAAGAACATAGTTATATACAACAGGTCTTAATTTATTCAGTTTCCTTATGTTCTACCCGTTCAGGTGTGCAAACAAGATTTTTATTACATTTAAACATATATAAAAGATAAACTGTTAAACACTAAACACTGTTACATTTTTCTATTTTATATTCTAACGTCAATTATCCTATTTGTCTTCTATTCTTATTAACAAGATAAATTATGATTGAATATCCAGTAGGCAACTATTGTTATTATTGACGACCCGCGTGGCGGAGCGGTCACCATACCGATTTGACACTTAGTGGGCCCCGGGTTCGATCCCCGGCCAGACAGGAATGGGAATGAGTTTAGATTTCTGTTCTGGTTCTGGGTGTTTGTGTATTCGTCTTTGTGTGTCCATGGCACCCACGACACAGGAGAAAATCCTACTGTTGGGCTTTCAGTGTAGAAAGCGTTTATGTTTATGTTACTAAACAGCCCTTATATTATTGCGGGGTACTAAAAATGGACATTTTATCTTTTACGGTGTATTGTGTCGCAGATTGCAGACATCATCCGGTGGGTGGCTGACGAGAAGGAGGCCCGCGGTTACCTTCAAGCGTTGGCCACTAAGATGACTGAGGAGTTGGATTACTTGAAACATGGTGAGTTCATGCAATGGTAAAGTAAATATCGTTAATTATGTAATTGATTTATTTACCAGATGGTAGAACCACTATAGTTCGACCGGGATGTACCACCGCCACACCTATTTCTAGCGTAAAGCAGTGCTTGCGTGAGGGGCAACGGTGTCGGCTCACTTGTATATGAGGCGGCCATCTTAGTTTGCGTGGGTAGCAAGCAACGCATCTGTGATGGAATGCAGATAGAACCCTTGTTCTATATGAAGTTCCTTACAGATGTTCACATGCGGTAGTACCATTTACCAGGTGGACTGCATGCTCGTTTGCTACTTAAGTCAGATAGGCAGATAACAAAGGCAGATCTCCCGTTGTGCGCCGACAGCTTCAGTTCGGAATCGTATATATGTAAGATGTTGATACAAGTTCGATACCGTCATTCAGAATACAGTGGCGCCATCTTTTGTTGTTGTGAGTTGCCCCAGTAGTCATAATCGCGGTGGTGTGTCCCAGCGAGCGGCGGTCGCGGCACGGCCCCGTCCTCCCCGCCCACGAGCGGAGCGACGAGCGGCGCGGCGGGCGGAGCGGCGGGCGGCTGGCGGAACCGCCGCTCGCAGAAGCTGGACAAGATGGAGATCCTCACGCTGCAGTCGTCGCTGCACTCGGAGATCCAGGCCAAGCAGGCGGTCGGCGAGGAGCTGTCGCGGACGCGCGCTGAGCTGCTCGCCAGTCAGAGGTGAGGATGGAAGGGAATCTAGGCGGGGATTTGATCCTCTTTTCATAGCCTAAATGTTATATTATAATTATGTATGTATTGTATGTTTAAATTTTAACTTAAAACAATTTTAAATTTACATTTTAACAAATTTCTCATAGTAGAGAATCAGGTATCAGTCACTTAATAATTTTATATATTCCCAAACAAAATTAAACAGGAAAAGGTGTCCTAATTTTAAAACATAACGACTCGTATTTAAAGTCTTAGTATTTAGTCTTATTTTAAAGTAGTTAGTATTTAAAGTGGACTCGTATTTTTAGTCGTATTTAAACAAGCCATGTGTTTTGTTGCAAAGAAGAGATAATAAAGTTTATTGCGTGTTCACTTATGTTCAATATTACAAAATACACTATTTCATTTGTATTTTTTGCACTGTCAATATGAAATATTTCGTTCGAAGGATCATTTAGGTATCGTCAAGGTGTAATTTAATGTCTATAAAAGCCGGATCGAAAACCTGCCTTCGTAGGTAAGCATGATATTTATTGCGTGTTGTTTGATGACAATTTCGTCGTAACCGATTCGAAGGACCACTTAATCCATAGTCGGACTAAAAGGTCCTCCGAGCCGGACGGTAGATAAGCAACCGTACCACATCCCCAGGGAGCTAGTGGAGACCCGTCAGCGGCTGGACGGGCTGGCGCACGAGCTGAAGCGGAAGGAGCAGCACGTGCGCGAGCTGCAGCAGCAGCTGGACTCGCCGCGCGCGCCGCACCACGCGCCCGCGCACTCCTGTGAGTACCCACCGCCACGCACACCGCCACCGACACCGCTACACACACTACCACCGCCGCTACACACACACAATATCGCTGCGACTATATACTCACACCAAAGATACCGCAACACACTACCATCGCTGCTACACACACACAATATCGTTGCAACTATGTACTCACACCAAACTACCACCGACACCGCTATCACACACAGTACCATCGCTGCGACTATATACTCACACTTATACTATCACCGCCACCACTGACACTACATATTGATACTACCACCATCACTACTAACAACGTCACTAAAATACGCACTACTACACCCTCACACTACCACCAATACCATACACATACACATTTTTATTTCGAATGGGAAACCTTCAAAAGGTTCCCAACGCTGCTTTTAGTCGCCTCTTTACGACGGGCAGGGGATAATGTAGCATTATTCTGGTCTCGGTATTACAGGAACAACACATACACTACCACCACGACTATTATTAAATTAAATTAAATAAATCTTTATTTCAAACATATTGACCATATATCATACCAATATTGTTAGTAAAGCTATTGTTACTAAACACTACCATCAAAATTATTACACACAGTTCTGCCACCACTATTACGACAGTAAACATACACACAAAGTACTGTCACCCTTCTACATCGCAACATCACTACCACTAATACAACGCCACCTATACTACTCGACCACAACACTATCACCACCATTCTATTACTTTTTTATCAGACTGAAGTGGCAAACGAGCATGCAGTCCACCTGATGGTAAGTGGCTGCTGCTGCTCATGGACTTCTGTAAGCAAATTCATACAGAACAGGTGTTCTATCTGAAGTCGATTACAGATACGTTGCTAGGACGAAGACTAGGATGTTTGCTCCAAATACAAGTGGACCGGCAACCACACCTCCCATCGAAACGCAAGAACTGCTTCACGCTAGAAATAGGTTCGGCGGTGGTACCTCCCCGGTCGAATTATACTG
>DWNE01003802.1:0-16123 GCA_018249875.1 Cecropterus toxeus
CTTTCATATATTTTTATTTTTCACTAGCGACCTGGCTTCGCACGAATGCTATACAACACTAAATTACTACAGAATATCTTTATATACAACGTTCACAGCTTTTTTGGCATTAGATATTGCGTTTGTATACGAGATCAAATTAGAAAACTCTTAAATGATCAGTGTTTCTCTGCTATATTATGCATGTATTATACATATAAACCTTGTTAAATCACCCTATCTATTAAAAAAACCGCATCAAAATCCGTTGCGTAGTTTTAAAGATTTAAGCATACATAGGAACAGACAGACGGTGGCAAGCCACTTTGTTATAGGTATACTATGTAGTGAACTATGTACTATGTACTATGCACTTCTTGACCTAACAAAATTTTCACTGGATCACAATTTCCCTATTTGTCTTCTTCTGTTTACATCGTCGCCAACCTATTATTATGCCTGAAGTACTCGGGTATTGCGACAGAGTGATACAGCTATAGTCCATCCCGCTGTCTAAGTATAGAATGATAGACTTCGATCCCTTTTTTTTCTACTCAGCGATTTTTCAAAACTTCAAAGTTTTCTTGCAAAATTAGTAGGGTAGGTATGCCTGGACGTTAAAGCTCAAACTATCTGTTTTCAAAATATTTCCGTTGAGTATTAAAATATTGCATACTGGTCAAACTATCACTCTATTGCTGCTTTTTTCATGATGAGACCATAAATAACTAAAATTCTTTTTTATTATGGTTGACAAAATTCCCTTAATCACAGTAATGTAAATTATTGTGCTATGAATTAAAAATTATATTTTTGTGCCTATTAACAATATAGAATTGTTAAAGTATGTATTTCAATTTAGAAATACAGATTTAAATTATAACTTAATATGATTTAAGCTTTAATTTCTCCTCAACATTGACCTTAAGGATTGGGACAATGCCATATAAAAACATTAATTTACAACATTGCGCTCGGGGTCTCTAGCTAAACCTTGTCAGCTATAAATTACTCACATTTGTTTAATAAAACACCGCACCTTATTTTTGTCACATACAAG
The DNA here is from genome assembly GCA_018249875.1 of Cecropterus toxeus. Lineage (NCBI taxonomy): Eukaryota > Metazoa > Arthropoda > Insecta > Lepidoptera > Hesperiidae > Cecropterus > Cecropterus toxeus. Next base: position 1,040 of record DWNE01003802.1, read on the forward strand.
AGCCGAATATTTTTCAGTACATAACGAAATACAGGCGCTGTACAGTCGCTCACGAAGACAAATGCGACACCATCGTATCCACTATAAGCAGGTAAGGAGGCATTACATCTAAATTTTACAGTACTACCGGCTTTCACAAACAAATTCCTTCTTTCCCAGAACAATTTCACGCCCTATTTTACTCCTACGAATTTTCACAATTGAAAATCGACCGTAAAAGCGTCAAGCTTTTGTATCTCGGATTTTTATTACACACTATTTCAGTGTTTTCTGAATAAACGATCCACGTTCCTTATTAAATTTCATACACACCGGTGGAGTAGATACAATGTATAATAATAACGAGTAGTATGTAGAAACTAAATGAAACTTCAAAGAAATAGAATAAAAATTCAACAAAATGAATACGAAGTTCTTGTAAGCTGACATAAAATAAAAAATATGATTTTACTTAGGGATGCTCTAACAAGACGAAAAATCTAAATGGTTAAAAAATACAAAAAGGATTAGAGTGCAACAAAGATCGGGACCAATTACTGAAGAACAAAGAAACGAAGCTGAAAGAAGTTCTTTGCCTAACAGAAGACGCTACTAACAAGCTTAAGACGTCACTCGCGAATGTCACTGTCAGCTTTATCATATTTTAAAAGTAAAACACAGAAATTCCCAGAAACAAAATTCGCGTTAATCACGTTCCACGGTTCTTCTAGCCTCAATTTATTTGAACGTGGACCGCAGTGAGCGGTAGATGTTCACCACAGGACGCCACTCTCCGGCTAAGTGATTTTATTTGTGTCCACATTCCAATGTGTATCAAATTACGCGGCCTTGCGACCAGCTGCTTGATCGATCGCTGCTAAAAGCACAATATTGACTAAAATAATTATCTCCGTCTCGAAGAAGGAAGTTATCTGCTCGATGGGAAAATAAAATTATTTGTTGCAATTTGCAGCGCTTATAAGGAGTTACGATTCATATGATTGTCAGATATGTATAAATTGTTGCTATGAATCATCGGTCGGAATCCTTTTATAATAAAGGGATCAATTTCTTTTGTATCAAAATATCATTAAGTAGAAATAAAATAGATGTGCTCCTTATTTTTTTCGTCAAGTTCTTCTATTTTTAAACTGTTTCTATTTACTTTCAAATTGTAGTACAAGCTGACTTTCTGAAGTTATAATATTCTAGAAGGAACCTCTTAAAACCTTTTTCAAAGTATTCTAAAGGATACTTATGAATATTTTCCTCCTGCATATCAAGAACGAGCATTACACCGATAGGTATATGTGAGATTGAATTTCCATCTTGATATTCTCTATGCAAATCTAGGAACGAAGGAGTGTAAACCTTATCTAGCCGCGTCACTCGCAGCTGCGGAATCGATTTGGAAGTTTATTCAGTCCGACGACGTGTGGCTTGGAGATTGCTATCTATTCAGCATTTAAATAATGCAAATCTATTACAACTTGTATTTGGAGGGTACTATCATCGTTACTGACCCAGTTGCGTCCAACTTTTAAGCACCCGTCTCCTTTCAGAACGATTAATAATATGCAATATTTATGGCACTGATCAAATAAGAAATGGTAGGTAAAGACTTTTTTCAAGCTATAAAGACGAAGTTAATGAGATTTCCTATAATATTTTTAATACAATAATGTCATTTGTCTACTGAGCTGTATTTCATGTCAAACCTACAAACTGTAACAATTTATTTATTATACACTTTTTACTTATAATGTGCTGATGTGTTATCCGAAGCGTTAGAACCTAGTGCTCGGACGCATCCATCATTGTTCTCCGATAGAATTCTGATCTTCTTTCGGGTGGTTTACAGGTATCCACAGGCGACAGTTGCTAGTTACTTTTAGGTGGACTGCATGCTCGTGTACTACTTCTATTATATAAAATGCGTACCATATCCATTATAAGATAATATGATCAATATACTTACATTTGGATTTAAATTTTCTTTTGATCTTATAATATTATTTGCCGATCAGATTCTTGATCTGAATGATATGCTATTTCAACTTATAAGGTTGAAACTATTTTTTAAAAATTTGAAACTAGGTAACAACACCTAGTTTATAAAACCCATATGCAGACCACATGGTCTATCTCTGCGTACGAAATCTATGCGTATGAAGGGTACAATTAAATTTTATGTAAATTTAATCAAATTAGCATATTAAAAGATATAAAACACGCATATTCCTTAGTATCCGACCGATACCACCTTCGGTCGGACACCAATTTCTTGAATGAATTTATAAAAACAAATACGTAAATATTCATTTTGCTATATACTTTCAGAAATTGTGTATTTTTATTTTTCACGTTTTAAAACGCTAAGCTGCAATTCAAATATATTTGTTTCAACAAAATGTTATGAAACAGCAGGCTTTGTAACTTTGTGAATAAATTTAATCCTAATTCCCCGAATCCATAAATTTAAATTTATTTCCATGAACCTATCTACATGAAATAAAAATATGATGTCAATTTTATTGGCTTTGATATTAAAAAATCTAGAACGACGTTATAACTTTTTGGCAATTTATTTCTTTCATGCAAATCGATTTATTTATTGAACCGGAACCATTTGTGTGTCGTTTTAAAAAACATACGCTTTCTACACTCATAGAGGATTTTCTCCTGAATCGTGGGTGCCACAGTCACGCAAAGACCAATACACGGTCCCACCAAATCTAAATCATCATTTATATTTCTGTTTGGCCGAAGATCGAAACCGGGATCCACTGCGTGTCAGACCGGTATGGTGACCACTCCGCCATGCGGATAGTTATCAATATGTTGACCACTGTGCAATCGCCGTCACCCGTTTAGTGAGCCACTGCTGGGAACCAGTCTCTTATCGTAGTAATAAGGGCTTAAATACGTACCAGGGGGATTGAAAATACAGCTTGATTAATTATTTTTTATAAAACAAAAGCATTTTTTGGTTAAAATATTACTTGTATTCCTATTTACGACAGATCAGGTCTGTTTCTTTTAAACTAGACTATATAATTAAATATAGTACATCTGCAATGACGTAGAAAATTCAAACAAATCGGCTCTGACTCGTGATGCAGAGATCTTAGGTAAAATTTATGTGGCAGGGTGGCTGAGTAGAATTGGATGTGACAGACAGCGCACTTCGGGGAACCAAGACGATTTCGGCGCGCAAATAGATACTGTCTAACATTAAAACAGTTGTGACATCAGCTTATTGAAAACACCTTTTAATTTATTTGGATAATTCTTCCTTCTTCGAATTTATGCGGTAGAAGGATTTTGGTTTCAAGGGTGTGGAAATACCTACAAGGCATTTCAAATTGGTTCTTGGGACAGTAATACATCTCTGACAACCTTAAATGTTCATGGTCTATGGGATTTATTACAAGTCCATGGGTGAAAATAATATTTTATTGACAATTTGACCAGTTTAATGGTACTTATTCTTTTAAATCAATTATACTATAGCTTACAGAAACAGTTTTGGCATAAGAAAATGCTTCGTATGTTAGTGATTTTAAATATAGATTAACTTCGGCTTCAGTTTGAAATATTCTGGACGTAATCTAAAATTTATGTAAGTATATATTAGGTAAGTAGATTCTTTTTAGTTAAATATTTAAATTGATAATATAAATATATTCAGATATAGTTAATAACCCAGTGTTTTAATATACACAATAAATAATACCCGAAACAGCAGCGATTTTGTCGAATACATAAACAACATTTTCCATGTAAATTGGCATCGATAACAAAGTTGTGAATTTTTATTACATCCATAAACTTTTGATTGGTTTTATAATCTCGTGCAGAATGATGGTTTTTGTACGTGACACTTGTATGTTTTTTTACAAAGAGATGATTGAACCCCTTGAAACGAATCTCATATTAAGTTGTTACTGAAATTCAATGAAATAGTTGTAGTGTAGTTGACGACCCGCGTTTCGCAGCGGTCACCATACCGGTTTGACGCTCAGTGGGTCCCGGGTTCGATTCCCGGTCAGACAGAAATATGAATGATGAGTTTAGATTTCTGTTCTGGGGAAAATCCTAGGGATAGCCCCTAGGATTTTCCCCAGAACAGAGTGTAGAAAGCGTGATAATAAAAAAACATGTTTTTTTTTTACAGGTGAGGGCATATCACACGTAGAAAATTCAAAGGAAATATTATTATTATGTTGTATACATTGGGGAATTCTGAGTCAAGTTTCTCAGTCGCTTGTGCAACGGAGAGAATATGTCGGATTCCAGGTCAATCTCGTGGTGTTCCTTAGGACGTTCTTATATAAAATTTTCTTTTTATCAGTTTGAAGTAGAAAACGATGGTGGATTGCCCACCTGATGGTAAGTGGTTAATGCCGCCCATAGACATATGTAAGGAACTTCATGTAGAACAGAGGTTCTATGTAAAATCAAACACAGATGCTTGATATTCCCTAGGATTTAGGTGATCATCTCATGTAAACTTAATACCATGCTTTCGCGGTCCCAAAGGCGTACTGTTTTACAGTTAATATTTATGCCGGACCTAAAACGATTTTATTTATTTATTTTTATTTTATTTTATTTGGAAAACATACAGTGATTGTTTTACAGAGAATAGTTGTATTAATTATGTATCTATACACCATTAAACAGCTTTCACATATTAAACCTAACTACTTGTTTACATACAACTAATTATAAATTGGTGACAATGCAAAATACAATAGTAGATACACTTAAGGAGATATGAAGTGATTTGCTGATTTTAATAATTTGCTGATTTTGAAGTTTAACTTAGAATACTGGAAAAACTCCACCATCCTTCGAAATAGGATATAGCAATACATATATCACATAAAGGAGAAATGGAGAAGAAGAAAAGAACTAGTATTGGTAACTGATATTTTTCGCATATAAAAATTACTATCCATTTAAATAAAGCAGATGTTGAACAAAAAGTTACCGTTTTAAAAGGTATGGATTATTAATAACAATAAATATATACATACTTTTAGTCTAGAACTCGGTAAAAGTTCAAGGCCCATTATTCACCTGTTAAGGAGTTATAACAAGTTTACTGGTCAATTGATCAAAAGTAAAGATAAAACAAATTAATATGTGATATTCATGTTTAAAAACTAGTTAATAATCTTGCTCAATTTAATTGGAGACATACGTTGCAATTATTATAATTGACTGGATGTTATGTATGTACTTCTGAATTTTATTTTTCTTTGAATCGGTTTTTGTTATAAGTAAATACAAAGTTATTTACCATAGTCCGTGTGTAAAATAGAGATGGCGTCCGATTTTATAATAGTTCCAAAATTATTTTTTGTTCTATTTCCATTTAAATCCACTTCTTTTTTAATTATAGAAGTAGCACAAGCCACTGCAACCTATGAACATATCTTATCGACCCCAGATTTGATTAGTCTTACCGAGGCTAGAAGCAGATTTGCAGCCAGAAAAAAATGACACCTTTAAGATTTTTTTTTAAGAAACTCAGACGTTTAGTTTATTTTTTCAAAATGTTTCCTTCAGATAATGCAGTGATTTCCAAAATGGACATATGTTTTAGAAAAATCAGTGGTGCTTGCCAGGGACTTGAATCTCGAACCCTCGATTAGTCAAGAAGACGAGTCAACTATTCCGCTAACACTTCTCACGATGTCAATAACATTGGTAGGAACTAAAAGGAACAGATCATGTTCTGTTCTATTCTACTATTTTGACAGTCTACGGTTAATGATAATCGCTACAACATCTCGAATATATTTATTGACACAGGATTATTTCGTTAATCGATTTTTCACACATTTATGCTACTTTGTTGCAAACTTATGCTTTTGAGTTCACCGACGGTGTATTCAGACCACCAAACAAGATTTTGTTTTGGATTCTGGATAATCAGATTTGTTTTACAAGCCAGTTTGAAAACTTATTTCAAAGGTTTTTTAAAACAACAAACTGTTTTGTTATTTGACGTAAATGATAGCTTGTTATAATGTACGAGTATAAATAGACTTTGTTAAAGTGAAATTTAAGATTTTTTTTATAAAATCCTTTGCTCTTTATTTCTTTATAGACTTAATTATAAGAGAATTATTTTAAGTTGATTTAAAATTCCGCGAATAATAAATTTAAAACATGTGGTTAAGTAGCCGACTCACCAGTTGAACCTAATCGCAAATTTTGCCTAATTAGTAACGACATTTGAATTCGTATTAAATATCAAAAAAGGTGTTCAAACACGGATACGTTGTGTGGTTTGTCTGAACAACCTTAATTTTATTTTGATTCACACAAATGTCGCTATATAAAATAAAAACATATTAGATTCTTTGCTTTTATTTTGTTCTAATCTTTAAGGCTCTTCTACACTAGCGTTTTTTCAGCGTAGGTTTTTGATAGAGTCGTGACGTCGCGTTTACGCAACACTAGTGCAGCGTCATATATAATCGCGTCCAATTTATTGACGCACCCACAATTGATACCCGTGCACTCGTGCATCCGCTAAATCTTATTAAATGAAAACACTTTGCATTATATGCAACAATTCGAACTCCATAATAAAAATTAAAACATTTTGGGTTGTTTTTTACATACTTTAATTGTAACATAAATAATTAATTTATCTTGCTAGCAAATTACATGATGGGTTCTCTTATAGGCAGTATTTAATCTAATATTTTAATCTTTTGTGTTTATAAAAAAATATTTTCGTGGACAAAGTTTACAGAAGTTTCATACTACGCCTACGCTGTAAAATTGCTACTACGAAAATGCCCATAATGTCTATCTAATATAATAATGTTAAACGCGTGTTATTGGTTAAACGCGCTAATCTCAGGAACGACTGGAATTAAAAAAAATATTTTTGTGTTGAATAGCAAATTTATCGTGGAAGGCTAAAGACTTCGTTCCTAAAGCAAACAAACATGATGTTATGTATCCTAGGCTACATAACATTATGTTTGTTTGCTTTTAATAGATTGTTCTCTAATAAACGCGGGTAAAACTGCGTGGCACAGCTAACACACAAATATAATATCATCGTAATAGATTTAAAGTTCTTTGTAGATTAGAAAAGTTCTAAAAATATAATGACAAATAAGTTAAATTGTGTTAAATTGTTCAATTTACGGTGAAGAAAAACATGGTGAGGAAACCTGCACATCTGAGAGTTCTCTTAAAAAAAAGAGTTCTCAAAGGTGTGTAAAGTCTTTGCACTTGGCCAGCGTTGTGGACTATGGCCTAAAACTCTCTCACTCTGAGAAAAGACCCGTGCCCAGCAGTGGGACAATAATCGGTTGACGAGAAGTTAAATTGTTAAGAACTTGCATGTTAATTGTTATTTGTGTTAAAAATACCTCTAGACATTTTTAAAGGAAAAATGTACTTTCAAATATGCACATGTAAGGAATCTAGCAAAATATTACAAAACTTTTTAATTTAGGTCCCAGGTTCATTCGGGTGGCCAAGCGTTTCCTGGAAGGATTTTTTACTCCGAACTAATTATCAAAGGTCGTTAAGAATCAAAGGTAAAAAATATTTCTATTTAGTCCAAGAGCCCATCGGTCAAAATAAGAACGTTATCTTTTTGTCGTGCACCGATTTGTCATTGAGGCACGTCAAAGGACTGTTATTGAGACCACCCAGAAATGGACGGAGACTCTCGGGGACTTTCGATTATCAGGGATTATGGCTAAGCTTTTAACTCTTTAAGACAAAGGGCATATTTTCCAGCCATTAAAATATTATTTAGAGTACATACGTCATTTACAGGCATGCAAGCTTGATTAGATTCGAGTTTAGTAAAATGGTTCAAAACATTAAAGTTTATTGTTTTTCCGTTTTGATTTTAGAATACTCATTGAAAAGACATACTTGAGTAGTCAATATAGGTTAAAATTAACAAACATTTGTTTATAAAGTGCTAATGACATTTGTAAAGTATTTTGAAATTTTAGAATAGACAACGATAAGTAGGTATCCTATAACACGCACTATTCAGATAATATAGCATGCAGTCTATTTTCTTATTTCGAAAATGGATCTTAATAATCCACAAAGGATGTTAAATGTAGGAATACGTAGGTGGGAATCTGCCAGGTGGTAGAACCAATGTAGTTCGACCGGGGAAGTACCACCGCCACACCTATTTCTAGTGTCCATGGGCGGCAGTAAGCACTTACCATTAGCAGGGCTGCGTGCTCGTTTGATACTTCACATTTATAAAAAAAACATGGTTACGTTATGGTCAAACCAAATTACGAATTGATATCTCCTGATTATGATTAATCAAGTTTAGGGAGTATTTTTAACACTATATATCATAAACAAGGTTGCAGTCCACTTTAAAGTTAGTGGCATTTACCACCTTTGGACATATGTAATCAACCCTAAATAAGTTTATAGTATCAGCAATTACCAAGTTGGCCACAGGTTAGTTGCTACCTCTAAGGACTAAGTTGGATTGCTTTATCCCATTCTTGAATCTAGAAATAGCAGAAATGGCAGAAATAGACGTGGCGGTGGGGCCTCCAGAATGAGACCACCTCTCTCATATTTAAGAAGTAAATTTCTTTAACAAACATTTTAAGAAAAGGCTGTTTAACTTGTTGTCAACCCCATTATTGTCCTATGGGCACCGCATGTCGTAGAATGAAAGAGTTTTATGCAATTGTCTACCTCGCTGGCCAAGTGCTTATTGATAAACTTCGCACACCTTTACTCACGATGTCTTTCTTCGCGGTAAAGATGTGATAATTAATTTGTAATACGCACATAATCTTAGAAAAGTCTGTGGTATGTAAGGTCAAACCTCGGAGTCTCGATTGAGAGGCCGGGTTTCAAATTAGGCTATTATTGCTGTTCCTATAGCGAAAGTTTCATCTAAATCAAGGAAAGTCACGGAAAGGAAAAAGAACTCCATAGAACTAAGTCCAAATCTCGTACATCCAGAGCAGATGTTATCAACAGAGAATAATATCCCCATGAGCGATTTCCTTAATTTCGTTTCGAGTCAAGGGATCGATCCGCCGATCGCTAGTTAGCGATAACGTTTATAGCCGACGCCGGCTCGCGAATAACGAAGATCTTTCTTTCGTTCGATCACGACCCGGTGCGGTATTCGAGTTGGATGTCAATCGGTTATAAACACTCTTTGTACTAACGCAGGGAAGCGACAAGCGATTGAGAGAGAAATTATAACTATAATGTAATATCAGAATAACGCTTTTTACTCGAAGCAGTAGTTCAAATATCATTCGGACATCTGTCTAGCCATTGATCGAACCCGTAATCTGCTGCGTGTCAAACCGGATTGGTAAATGTTCCGCCATGCGGGTCGTCACTACATAAAAATTAAAAAGTCAGTACATAGAATTTCGTAGTTGGAAAAATTAACGTGGTTCGAGTCGATACCAACAGTATTATTTGGTGATGTGTTCTGGTATCACAACAGGTAACGCGCTAACCTTATCTGGAACCCTAGATAAACTTAGAGTGTTAAAGTTAGCGTAACCAACCGGTTACAAACGTCCATGGATCGCCGCCACTTATCATCACGTAGACTGTATGCTCATTCGCTACTTCCATATCATAATAAAAAACTGAATGTATGATTCTGACTCCCAAAGTAAACTTTACTTTTATATAGAGCTACAATTAATAATCATTTACTACTTTCATAGCTATCTAAAGTATACAAACAGCAAACCGATCCATCTATTACAAAGTAAAATTTATACAGTATTTATTCTTAAAAATACAACGGCAGTTGTTCTTATATTGTGACAAAACATAATCGTCTCTCGTTCACTTCCCGCAGTGAGACAAATTTGTGGTTACGAGCACTTCCGAAGATACGAACGTAAGGTCGCCATTATTGCTCTTGTTTGTCGACGCAAATGTTTTCTTGACGCGATATAGCGTGACGCTCTAAGTTATAATAACACCAACTGTGATAAATTGAAGGATTGCTCGTAAAAGTCGTGTAATATGATAATAAACGTAAAGATACGATATTGAGATTGAAACATTGTAATATTATATTAAAGCTTTAGATTATGTTCGCATATTTTATAACCAAAATTAAATAGTTTGTTAGAAATTTTATAAGAAACTAGATCAATTACAGAGGCCCTGTACCTACTTCGATAGTATGACAATAGTATTACGAGAGTTAAGGGAGAGTAACATATACATAAGCGTTTATAAGTTAAGGCGAATTTGGGTTTAATTACATATGAAGCACATTTTTCACTACTCCAATTCATTGTGAAGTTATTTAAATGCTCACAGTTAACTTTTGTATGAGATGGCAATCTTACTGCTCGGTAGTGGCAACGTATCGTTGATTTACTTCAGACAGAACTCCTGTTCTATATGAAGTTGCTAACAGATGCCCATGGGCGGTAGTAATCGCTTACCATCAAGTGAACTTATCATTAGGTTACTGCATGTTCGTTATCGATTTGAAGGTGGTAAAACCAGTATAATTCGCCAAGGGAGGTACCACCGCCATACCTATTTTAAGCGTGAAGCAGTTCTTGCGTTTTGGTGGAAGGGTGTGGTTGCTGACCTACTTATATATGAGGCAAATATCTCAGTTCTCGGGAGTAGCAACGCGCCTGTGATCGACTTAAGATAAAACCCCCTGATCTGAAGTTTCTTACAGGTGTCCATGGGTGGCAGCAATCACTTACCATAAAGTGAACTATATGCTCGTTTGCTCCTTCAATCAGATAAAAAGAAGCTATTTCTTCTTATTAAAAAGAAAAGAAAATCCTAACATCAAGGACACATCATAACCAAATAGTAAGATGTTAGAACACATCCATTCTACTACGTGGACTTACGTTTTAGTGGCAGAGTGTGATTGCCGGACGTTTTAGCACTGCATTTATGATGGACCTCAAGTAGGATTTCTTTCCGGGGTTGACGACAGGTATTCATGGATAGTAGTGGCCACTTACCATCAACTAGATACCAAGTTCGTTTGCTAAACAACCAATTTTAAATTTAACATAAAACTAAGTTGGAACGCTTCATACTATGGCGCGGCAAGCTCTCTTCTTTCACGAATAGAACATCAAAAACACTGCAAAATGCGGTCGAGCCGTCTCGGAAACCTTTCCCTTTCATCTTAACGCTAAAGGAAACGCAACGCTATGTACAAACTAAGGTGTTAAGGTATAACCACCTGTTCCTTGCATTCCACTCCAAGAATGCGCTGCCTCATTTACTCTTTTCAAAGTGCGTTCTGAAACCCTACAACTAAGAACATAGGTTTGTTCAACCAATCAGGAAGAAGGCTTAGTGCATGGGGGAGGCTTTGTTGCGTCATACGTGTCATACGTTGACAACAAAAGATTATGTTTCTACGCCATTTTATAGTTGAGCCTAAAGTCTATTCCTCATTTAAAATTGTAAATTGTAATATAGTACAAGTATCTTCTACACACTTAAAATTTGTTTTTGATTACATAATACATTATGAAATTGGTTACTAACTTTAGCATATGTTTGGTATATAGTTTTTGTATAATTATGTACTAAATCGAATTTTTCAAATTATCGTTAAGGTCACCTTTTTATCACATAAATATTCTAATTTAGCAAACGGCCATATAATTATGATGGTATGTGGTTACTACTGTCAATAGACATCTGTAACCAACTTCATATAAAACGGAGGTTCTATCTGAAGTCGATCGTAGATGCGTTGCTACTCCCGAGGACTAAGATGATTAAACTTAATTTAACTCTAGGTGTACATTCTCACAATAAAATGCTTATTAGGTATTATAATTACTAATATCCAAGCAATATATTGCCTCTCCTACGTGTGTATAAAACTCCTATAACAATTACCCGCTTTCAAATAGCTCCAACAAAGCTGTACTTGAAACCATTCTAAACCAGGTATTACAAGGCTTTTGTAGCGTTAAATTAAAATTTTCTGTACTTTATCACTACGACTACGCTTATACGTTAAATAACTCTTAGTTTTACACTCCAATTTTCAGAGCAACGTGGTTGTTTCATACATTTTTGATTAAAAAAATAGAAATAAACGACTCTGAAGTCTACCTAATGCCAAACAGCTACTGCAGACCATGGACATCGATCAAAATCTGATAAGATTAGAATCTTATCTGGGATTGTTCACAGATATGCTTCTATCTCTGAGGAGTAAGTTGGAATGTCTTGAATAAGCATCACCTCTAAAATATTTTTTATTAGGTAGATGAAATAGCAAACGAAAATGCAGTCTACGTGATGGGCAAACATCAGTCCTCGGAAGTAGCATCGCATCCGTGATCTCCGTCGGATAAAACCACTGTTCTATGTGAAGATGCTTACGTATGTCCAAGGGCGGCAGTAACCACTTACCATCAGGTGGACTGCACGCTAGCTTACTATTTAAAAATCTTATAAAAAACTAGCACAGCCGTGCCCACTTCGTTGGGCATTAAAAATGGTGTGGTATGTAAACTTTCTACCCCTATTTTATATTATTAGGGGTTGATTTAAAAAAAAAATGGTGAAATACTAATTTCAATATTTCAACCCATAATGACAAATACTAAGTTTTATATAGCTTGCTACAAAATTATCGGACTTTCATACAAACTTTTAAACCCTATTTAACCCCCTTAGGGGTTGAATTTCTAAAATTCCTTCCTTATCGCTTACATACACCATAAAATGAATCCCTGTACCTTATTTCAAGGTTCTAAGTACAGTAGTTTCGGCTGTGCGTTGATATATAAGTCAGTGAGTCGGCATTGCCTTTTATATACGAGTATATAGATTAGCGCTATAGCTAATTATACATACGTAACCATATAATATATAAACCCCAAAAACCTGTATAACAATACGATGATATTAACACTTAATCATACCGTCTCTTATTAAGCAACTTACGCAGGTATGACAATAATTAAAATTCCTGTCGGTAATTATTCAGACCGCCGAAGGATGGATGTTAAAAGAAGTATTTTACAACAATTCTGTCGTCATTTCAATGGGAGGCTCCGCTGTAACCAAGTATTTTGATGATTTTGGGACATAAAATGTAGAATATGTTGTAGTACAAAAGAAACATTAAATGAAGTCGCAGAGCTGGGGTCCTTATTGGATTTTATTACCTGACTGGGATAGAAGAAGGGTGATGTTTCTCGAGCCAGAAGTACTTACATTATTTGTGAAAATGTAAACTGTTACAGTTAATAGATAAACCGAGAACGTCGAAAAATCCCGGTTTCTTGTGTGGAACTCCTTATTTAAGTTTTTCTAAATTTTTGTAATTTTTGTTGTAGCGGCCGATGAACAGACAGCGTAAACCAGCAATAAAGTCCCATGTGTAAACTTTGGCTTAGGAAAAATTATAAAAATTTGATAACATTATTATATAACCTCAGGCATGTAGGTTTCACCGTTAAAGCGAGTGTTAATTAGTTTCTGATACGTATATGAACTAAACGTGCTTTGCATGCAAACAGCTGATCACCAGTCTAGACCGAAATTCATGCCACTGATAATTATAAAGTCGTCAAAACGATTATGCTATATTACTACATAGTCTCTAACTCTCTTATTCTAAGAGAAGACCCGTGCCCAGCAGTGGGACAATAATGGGTTGAAGATGACTCCATATTCATTGTAAATTAAGTGAAATTCTAAATAATAACTAGAAATCTGTCTCAACGAGGACCGTACTTGGGAACCCTAGTACTGAACTAGTCAGGTAATCGCTTCGTACATGTACTAATTGTACTATTAGTAACGCATTCACAAGATTACTTACGGCACATGCCATATATTTTTTACAACTAGTATTTGACGTAGTACACGCAAACTACAAATATCCAACCCTTATCTATTTGGGAAATCAAAATGGCTTGAAAACATCGAAATAAGTGTTTCGTAATAATTACTCTGACTGTCTAGTTGCTAACTGACTAGTCAATTAGACATTTTTATAGTGCTTGTCTTAAAATCCGCAGATTTTCAATTAAACATTCAACCCCTATTTAAACCCAAAGAAAAACACTCTATAGTGTTTGCATACTTCCTGAAATGAAACTATTGTCTAAATTATTTTTTTCTACTTTCAGTAGTTTTACGACGATTAGTCAGTGATTGAGTTGCCTCTTATATTCACATATAGATTAGCTTCAGCAGTTTAAGCTATGCGATGATTAGACAATAAATGAGAATCTTTTAGAATTTATACATAGATTAGGACATACGACACGATCTAATTTCTAAACTGAAATCCATCATCACTTGTACAATACAAAAGTTATCCGCCAATTACCACTTATTATCAACAGTTTTTAGATCCAACCGTGCCATTTGCAGTGCATCCTGCAATTTACCTCCGAGCTGGCAGCACTAGCCCACCCAGGCGAGTAATGAGAACAAAGCGGGCTTCAAATTAGGAGCCACGATTTGTGCGTGCACGATGCACGACGCCATGCAACGTTGCACGTTGCATGTGTACGTTGAAATTGAGCTCGTTTTAAACTCACTTTTACTGACATATGACATAACAGAATTGCTTTCATTTTTACTAAATTGCGGTCAAACAATGTCAATTTGATCTTACTTGGTTATCGCTCACCAAGAACACATGTATGTAATCAATGACGCACAAGACTGAAGTCTTACTTAGAACCACAGAGGCATTGTTTCTTTTGAGGACTAAGTTAAAATGCCCCATATCTTTTTGTCTTATCACATGTTTACAGCACATGAAAATCGTTAGTATAAGGCAGATAAAGATTTTTCAGAGAATAAAATCGAAGAAAGAAGTATTCTGTCACCTATATTTTTTTTACAACACAAGTAGTAAACTCTCAGTATAAGGATGTAAAAGTTACTGCCGTTAAAACATCCAACTTCAAACGGAACCTATTAATCAAGCGTGTACAGCGACCATTGAGATAACAAGCTTTAACGCCACACACTAATGATTCGACGACCCGCGTGGCCGAGCGGTTACCATACCAATCTAACGCGCAGTGGGTCCCGGGTTCGATTCCCGGCCAGACA
>DWNE01003803.1:0-16123 GCA_018249875.1 Cecropterus toxeus
ATCAAGTAGCAGACAGACAGACAGACAGACAGACAGACAGACAGAGTTACTTTCGCATTTATAATATTAGTAAGGATATTCTGATGCACTTCCATAATAAACCACATAGCAAAAGCTGTACTATTCAAAAGATAGGATCGAGGGCACACATAACATTCCCGGGTCGCTTCCGGCTGCCGAGGAGGTTGTTAGGAGCGGAAGTGTTCTATGTTAAATGCCTCCTGTCACGCGTTTCTCATATACAATACATACGTATAAAACTATGTACCTATACATGCAGGTTTGTTAGGAAGTTACTAATGTTTGAATAATTAAATAAATTATTAAAAAAACCGAGGCTTCCTCTCGGGTCCTTACTTAAAACAATTAACTGAAAAGGGAAAACAAGTACTATAGTAATAAAATATAAATTATATTTAACTAACCTATTCCCGCGACGACGCTCGATTTGTTCAAATACACCGCGGTAATGAGCATCTTATGTGTTTAACTAGGTCATCGGCTATCTGTGTGCCAAACAGCGAAGTCTGACCAGTAGTTTTTGGGAGGAAGAGTAACAAACATACACCCACAAACTTTCGGCTTCATAATTATTAGTAAAATTGTGTTGCACGCGGTCACAAGCGTAATATCATTAGTTCTTTCCGTATTTTTTGTTGTCCCTAAATACTAGAAATAAAATAAATAGTTTAGTTATATAAAATAGATCTGCTTAATGATATTCTAAGAATATATATCTAAGAATAGATAATTTTGAAAGGTGTGGTAAGACATATCTAACCGTTCCAGTTTAGCCCTCAGAGGTCCAACGCACGTGGTCGACCTCAGATGGGACTCTAATCTTAAATCTCACCTATTTCTAGAGTGAAACAGTTTTTGCGTTTCGTTTAAAAGTTGTGGTTGCCGGCTCACTTCTATATGAAGCGACCATCCCAGTCCTCGGGAGTAGCAACGCACCTGTGATCGACTTCAGACAGAACCCCTATTCTATATGAAGTTGCTAACAGATGTCCATGGGTGGCAGTTGCCACTTATCATCAGGTGGACTGCATGTTCGTTTGCTACTTCGATCTGATAACAAAAAAGATTTAATCTCAGATTTATATGGACGGTAGTGGCCACTTACTACCAGGTGGACTTCATTCTCGTAAACACTGATAATTTGATGATCTTCTATCTTCGTTCTTCTTCTAAATGAATCAAGCCGACAGGAGAGGCAGAGAGAGCCGCGTGTGTCTTATGATAGATTATCAGCCACACTACCAATAAGAGCACACGCCGGGCTCTCCCTAACACACTTTCTTCTCGTCTGGTTGTTCTTGAACTTCTGCTCCTTCTTCTTAGACGTACGCGTACGGTACCGGTGGTACATCTTAACCAGACGCGTGGCCTTAAGTTTAATGGCGATCAAATGAATGATATAGCGTAAAGGATAAACAGACAAACAGACAGACTTTTTTTCATTATGATATATTGTAACCTCTGAGCACTAAGCTACTTCACACTATACAAAAGAAAATACATAGTGCTTAAAATAGTGTCTACAGTCAAATCACAAAGGATTGGATTTTAAAATCGTCGTTTGCACAATTTTTTCCCACTGCTGGAGACCAGTCTCTTGTTAAAGTAAAAAAAAGCAGGTCAAGTTCGGAATGATAGACTTCACACCTTTAAGCACTTTTGGCGTGCAGGTTTTTTCACAATGTTTTCGCCTTTAAAGTGACAATTATTATACACGTGAGTTCAATATGTAAGGGTACGTGGGGTTTAAAATTGGCACACTTTCTTTTCGACCCCTAATTCGTTAACGCTAAGTGTAATTAACTTTACCTATGGAACAAATTAATTTCATCATCTCATTTTGTATTGATGCAAAAGTTTGTAAAAGTTTTAGCGAAGTGTGTTAATGTTTCCAAAACAATCCCAAGTGGACGTCCGAAGGGTCGGCGTTTGTAAAGAAAATTTAATCGCTCGAATGCTTACATCCGAAAAGTTTGGGAAACTCGATCTTATTTGAATAGCTACCAATGAATGAGCCGATGTTTTCCGTGATTTTATAAAACATATGAATAGGAGTGGAATGTAACAATGTTAGAAGGTCTGAGAGTTATCCTCGTCCTTTGTTAATACAGATTTAATGACCAGAAACTTATCTTCTATTGTTGATTTTGGTGTAAGACTAATTGTTGATTGTTCTTTCGTTAATCGTTACACATACATGTAAAAAGAGAAAAGACAATAAAAGTTGTTTAAAGTAGCAAGAATAGGGATTCTATCTGAGGCCAATGAGATGCGTTGCCACCCCTAGATACTAAGATGGTCGATGTCGACTGACTTATGTATAAGGATACGTAAATTGATCGAAATTCACATTCTGTGATTGTAGTTATTATTATATTATATAACGCAAAGGCATAAAATTTTTCATGAAAGAAAAGCTAAAGTAGCTGCGTATACGTACAAAATCACGATTAAATATTATTTGGCGTGGCCAAAAATAGAATCAATTGTATTAATAGTATTATTCGTTTCCTTTATATCTCGATCAATATCCATAAAAGCACGGAACACTCACCACACTTGAATAAGCTATCGGTTTCTTTGAAATATCGGTAGTAAGTGCGGCAGATATAATGAAAACGTTACAAAAACATCGCCGATCCGACATGTAAGACGGGGTAAATAATTCATAGCTTTCGGATAACCGAAAGGGATAACCTTTTTCATAACTTCCCTCCCGGCTGAGTGGATCGGGTGCGACGTGACGAGCCGTATCATACATCAGACAATGATGTTCTATTCCATGTTAACGTTGATGCTGATATTTGCGATTTCTATGTTTATACTCATACTCTTAATTTCTTTTGGGACCCTAAAATCAAACGTAAATCTAGATCTTTATTTGGATATCTACCTGAGAACAAATCTTCAACCTCCTACACATCATACTGATATGATAACAGGTTAAATCGTCTTAATGAAACATTGACGGCTTATATTTGCAGAAATTTAAATCGTACTTATATTGATTATTAGTCATATATAGTTTATAGTCAGTATAACACAAAAAAAGCAAAATGGCGCTCTTTTTGTAATTCACCGTACAACGGGACTTGATTTTCCACTACTTACTTTTAAGGAACGATCAGTAACCCTCCAAAAATATAACAGACATAAACAAACACAACGGAGAGTGATAAAAATAAACATACTCAAAGTACTTCCATATCTAAGAACAATGTACCTCATTTCGGTAATCCTTTTTAATATCTTCCGCCCACCGGCCGCCCGCCCTTCGCGGAGGCATTTTAAGTGTGGCTTTGCGTGACGTGTACGTGACGGATCATATCTCGTGACATGAAATAAAGAAGTCAAGTGTTTTATAATGTACCGGGTATATCCGGCTTGTGTCTTCGCCCGTTAAAACTGCTTTTGAATATTATCTTCCTTGTGTGTTTCTTGTTTAATGTTAAGCATTATGCGATGTTCGGTTAGGTAAACATAAAAATAACAAAAAATAAAAAGTAGCTAAATATACTACTCTGAAAAGGAGTTGACATTTACTATGTATTAGTTAATGTCCTCGTCACTCGCTACAATAAATAGGCTTTGACACTTCTAAAATGAAAACATAGATGTATTTCAACAATATAACGCTATGTCTATCGCAACTAAATTAAAAAAGAACATAACTTAAATTGGTATCAAGATTAAAGTTGACTAAAGTTTTGCTTTCATAATTTAATAAATGTAATACCTACTGCTGTTATCCGACTCCATCAGAAGGAGGGTAATGTTCTTCAAGCGTACGTATGTTTATAAGTCCATTTCGCTGGCAAACGCTACAGCCCAAAGGTTTGACGAATAATGTGAGTTATGACATATCATTACATTTGTATGAAGAGTGGCATAGGCTAGATAATTTATTATTACATTGTGGTAGTAATATAGTAGCAATACATAATTATGCTTGAAAATCATTACTCTCGTTATGACGCAGTCGAGCGTAAGTTGAATTGCGTTTTAGCTTCTTCTCTAGTCACTCTCGTATTTATTGCCTAGTATCTATACTAATTGGTGTATACTATATACTGTTGATACTACAACACACCTAGAAGAACGAACAATATAGTTATGTCATTCAATTTCCATCGTGCGCGAGCATCGATAATACTCTATTTTCTCGGCTTTGTCTTTCTCAGCAAAATTTCTACAAAAATACATAACCGAGTTATTTCTCGGATGAACCAATCCCACGTCCAATGAGTGTTGCCACATCGTTGCTACTTCCCCACTTTATGACTTTCTGCACACGCTGGAGTTGTGTATTCATTTTTATTTCATTCTTTATCGCAACAGAAAGTCTTCCAATTTTAGCTGCCACTTATTTTGATATTTTATTCTAGTGTATTTATTATCCATAAGCTGCGTTATTAACCACTAATTAGCTGTGTTTCTTTAGTATGGACTGAGTTAATCTGTTTATTTCAAACAATCAACATTTTTATTATAGGACAGATTCATATAAATGTATTTAATGAAAAAGGTTATGTTATTTAACTGTAAATCTATATACTAACCCTTTATTAGAGTATCTTTAATACACAATTAACTAAGTTGTAATACAATCTTTATCGCGAAGACTCAAAGAGGATGGTGTCCCATTTATTGTCTCATGATATAAATCATTACAATGTATCATAGCATTAAAATACAATAAGAACCACAATAACCTTTTTTTTAAGTCGCTCCAAGTTAACGACACTCCACACTGCGGAAAAAGACCGCCCGTACTCCGGTTTATTGCTCCCTGGTCACGTAGCGCCATCTACGATACAACTACTGCTTACGGAAATAACTTATTTTTTCTTGTTCGACTGATTTTTACTCGAGCTTTGAAAAGCTCAAACAAATTGCCAGTCACGTAGTTTTAATAACAGCTACAGGAAGGAAACAGATTGGAAAATAATGGAACTTCAATGTAAAAAATGCAATTTTACTGATGCGCTGCATTAAGTAGTTTTTAAAAATTTTTGTTCATTTATCTTTTATATAGAGAAATTAAACTGCGATAGACATGACACTAATTAAACCATTCATTTGCGAGCGTGAAAACACTTAACTAATAAAGTATACACGCACGTGCAATTCACACCGGCAGAAGTGAAACGTAATAATAATAAGAACTAATATAATTTATAGTTAATATATATTTTCACGTAAGAAACACGCACAGAGGGGAAACCGAGAATATAAAATACTGTTAATTATATTCTAATTAAATCGACTAAATCCTATACATTTATTATTCATGTACGATTATTTGTTTGTTTATTGTGACATATTTTCGTTGTATTTATTTTCGAATTACAAGTAAATAAAGTTCTAGACAAACTTTCTCTAAAATGTACCTCACAGATAAACACTTGGCTATAGGTATGTAATTTTGTTTCCGATTTTGCTAAACCAGTGGAAATACAAAAGTAAAAGCTTATTTTTGATATTGCTTCTAAACCACTTACGAAAAATGGAGAATACAAGGTACATAACGTCCCACAGAGAGATATACTTTATAGTACTTTAAGTAGTCATCGAGAACGAAGAAGCTAACAGCAGTAACTCTAGTCTATTGATTCAGTGGTCCATTATCTCAGCGGATTCTGAGCGGTGAAATAACACAAAACGGCTTTTACTTATCTTAAGAGCTTGCAATAATATTGAAGCTACTTCTAATGTAGGGAAGTCATTTGCCCATGATCAGCCTTTCTGAAAAATATTATGAATCTAGGCTGTAATAATAAATTTATAGGTTTTCTTACTTTTACGTTAAATAAATTCGGAAGACTTCATTGTAACATAAAGTTCCGCAAATCAATACAGAAATTACAAGCTAATTAATAAACTAACAAAATTTTATAAACACCGAATGTACCTATATTCAACATGTTTATTTCTTCTATAAATGTAACAAAATGTACGTATTTGTAATATTATATCACACTAGGCTCTTCATATTTATTGTGCCTATTTTTGGCCTATTGGCATTTGGAAAAGCGCTGTGAGGTTTCCGGTTGCGTTTAGTGGAGATCCCGGAGTCTCAGTCACAGTGCTGACGATGGCCACTGAGAAGGAGGGGAGGGGGGGAGGTGTTGCGGTTCATATCACACGTGAACCATGTTCATTCGTTTCATGTTTTCAATGGGATACAAGAATAACTTAACTATAACGATTTTAACTTAACTATAAGGATATAATTTTAACCTCTCGTGTTTATCTTCGTTGTTTTATGTGTAAACGTAATAGACATACAAAATCATATTTTTTTTCAACTTAAAATAATCAATTTAAAAACAAACGTCAACATTATTCTTGATCTAAAGTCCAAAAGTGAAAAGGTAAATAATATTTAATATGTAATATACGGGCATAGAGTTGGCTGTCTTCCAAACATTTCATGAAGCTAGTTCGAAGGTGGCATTATGATTTGCATGGCACGAAAATAATATTGAGCGGTAATACTTTCAAACATGGTCACATTTTATTCAGCTTGTTCAGTTTATTAAGTGTTCTTAGTTGACGTTCGAAATTTATGAATAATACGTTAATAAATTCTGGTACATTTTTTATTTTCAAAGTGAATTGTTAGTCATAGACAACGTAAATAGATAGAAAACAGTATTGTGAATAGACAACTTAAAAGTATAGAGAAATATAGATAGAAAGTTACAAAGATTGATAAGTGGATCGTTTTGTAATGAGAAATTTATTATGAAGAGAATATTAATTATTGATCATAGAGAAAAGAGTTCAACGTCATGCATTCTTCTAAACTCCATGACTATTTTATATTATATATTATTGAAAAACCGAATTATAAGGGAATGAAAAAAATATAACAAACTACAGAGAAACTGTATTTTCATTTTAATTGTTATTAGCGTGACTTGAAAGTCAATATAGGGTGAATTCTACAAAAATATGTAATTCTACATTTTATTGCGGCGGCCATTTTGGATTGACAAATATATTGATTGTATTGTCAATTTCAGTAGGTTTAAGATAATTGATTTAATTTTGATGAAAATTCAGCTGCAAGATTCCACCCGAACCAAACATACATACAAGTTAAATAAAAGCTTGTAAAAATAATTTACATAATATTATTTTTCATGTCGGCGCTCGTACTGGACAAAGTTTACGTTGTGATTCAAAAAACTACGAGTAAATATGTATGTAAGACTCTTTTTTTTTAAGAAATCGGGTAAAGGCTGAATATCGTCACAAAGGAACTACCAAAAGTTGTACTAAGTTTATTATAAACATAAAACGGGATATTTACGTAATAAAAATGATACAATTTTTGTTACTTGAAATTTACGGCAAACCGGTGTCAAAGTGTACCGATATGGAGTGCCCAAACCGTTATTTACGGTTGGGCACCGGTTCCGGCCATCTGATACCGCAATGTATGTATTTAAATAAGGGTCAGGTGTATGGAATTCTAGATACCGATCGATTTATAGGCTACTTAATTTTATAGCGGACTTAATAAGGTTTCAACTTTGTCAAGCCAAATTCTTGAACGAAAGTCTAACAAATTATTATTAACATAATTATTCACAAATATGTTGATTTGATTTTATTATTTGTAAGCAATCTTTAACTTATGTACTGTAATAAGCGTAAAGTTACCTGTGCAACATTACTACCTTTTTACCTTTAAATTACAGAGTGGATAACGTTATACAAAAATAGTGCCAATATGGTTATGTAATGTTTGATGTGAAACATCTAGGTAAACCAGCAACAGATAAACCTGATCTTTAGCGTGACGATGCTCGCCTTTATGTGTTTCAGCGCCATCTGTTATAGCTTTCCGGAACTATAAAGTATCGACCAAATCTAAGCGGGCTAGGTGTTACTTCGATTTTGTCCCTATAGTACTGAGACTACGGTATCCCCTGCCTGCCGTAAGAGGCGACTAAAAAGGGGCTTTCGGGGTTACGAGCGGCAACAGTGGGAGCTCAAACTGTCCAGTCAAGTGACCCCGGGAAGGACGGCGATATGTGTGGTCGCATG
This sequence comes from Cecropterus toxeus, assembly GCA_018249875.1. NCBI lineage: Eukaryota > Metazoa > Arthropoda > Insecta > Lepidoptera > Hesperiidae > Cecropterus > Cecropterus toxeus. The sequence continues at coordinate 8,080 of DWNE01003803.1, forward strand.
ACGTCGTAAATGAAAGCACGGTGAGCGCTGATGCTCACAGGGAAAGAGTCAAAAAGGCATCACGCTTGGGGGACTCCGGTTGCGTTCCGTTTGAGATCTCGGAGTCCTCCACACAGCGCTGAGGACGGCCACCGGAGGGATTTTAGTGCGGTAAAAATCCCACATAACCCGGCGTCGCTCCCACGGCGTCGGGTACGTTTTGAAGGTTTCGCCTCGAAGAAAAAAAAGGTGTTATTTCGATTTAGTGCGGGTACTGTTTGTAGATGGCGTTATTTTTATTATATATATGTAGTTCCTGTTGCAATCTTGTCGCGATCTGACGCTGAGTAAAATCCAAATGAGTAAACTTCTTCGAAGGTCCAAACTTTTGAACTCAAGGATCCCTTTCGATAATCCGGCTTTGAACCCCCTTAGGTAAGATTCACCTCACGATTCGTTCGAACGACATGAGATTCAATTATTCCTACTGAACTGAACTTTCTTGGAACCTCGGGTGTCGAATGGGTCGGAGTCGCGTGAACTAATTTGTCTTGTAATTAGATTCTCCTCTCGTATGCTCTCCATCATAAGTAGCTTTTGTAACTTTCAATCTTCCTAATTTCTAATTCTATTCCGTGTATACATTTAGATTTTAGGTGTCTAAAAAAGAAAGAAGAAAAATTATTATTGAAATCAAATGATTCATTTTTGATGTGCAACATCATTAAGGCGTGGCGATGCTTGCATATATTTATTTTTGCCCTCTGTTATACACTGTCGGAACTATTAAGTATCGAACAAAACTAAGTTAGTTTGACTTAATGCATTTTCTTCATTTATGCTATAAACTTAATACATACGGCTATTTTTCTTTAAATAAAATTAAAGTAGAAAGCATGCATGAGGTAAGCGGTCACTGTCACCCGTGGACATCTGTAACAAACTTTATATAGAACAGATGTTTTATCTGAAGTTAATCAAAAATGTGTCGCTACTCTCGACGACTAAAATGGTCACCTTATACGAATCGTAGGCGATGCTTGAAAACTTTATGTCTGTGGCGAGTATTGACATTATTTGATACCGTTCCCTACAGGGAAAAAAATAACATAATACATTATGTTATTTTTTTTATAATGATTAACACTAAAGATGTTCTTACCTCTAGTAAAGGGTTTGGTACCTTACAGCACTTACGTTTCTTTTTTAATAGGCACTTCTGTATGATTTTTGTTATACCTGCGAACAAAAATAAGATGAACATTATTATATTGAATTTTTTACAGACTTGAAAAGTTAATTATATTTTTAGGGTTCTAAATGTTTTATTAGTTTAATGTCTTGAATACTCATTAAATAGATCAGTATTGATTTAACATAATTATGTACGTGTTTGTTTAACTAAAATGATATACTGAATGTAATGTAATGTAAAAGTGAAATAATGTAGTTCTAATGATACAAAAATGACATGTTAAGGTTTTCGTGTCGGCTAAAGGGTGTTGTTGCAATTACTCGAAAACGGTAAAGTAGACGTAAACGTTGTAGAGAGAGTGTGTAGAGTTTTACAATTTTACATAAAAAGTTCCAATGCCTTTTTTTTTCAATCAAAATTAACTAAGTATGATTACAGACCTTATTTGACTTGACTATCTGATATGAAAGTGAGGCAACCACTGCGCATAGGTAATAGTATGTTATTTTTAAGGCATAAAATGGTAAATAATCAAATTTTTTATTAACGACCTATTCACCAGCTTTCAAAATACTTCACTGAACCGCCCGTCAGGGTGAAAACGTAAAATCAGGGCGAGAGTGGAAGAAAAAACGGCCAAGCGCACAAAAATACACGCATTGATAGGTTCCGTAGTTAAGTACACATTTTATTGCAACAAATTGTTATCTGGTGCTTTAAAAAAAATTTAAAAATAGAGTTATATTTTAATACTTACATTTTAAGCAATTTCTTTATCCTCATCCAAAAGTTTGGAAAATTTGGATGTCTTTAATTCAATCTGTTAAAATAGCTACACGAATTGTGATATAAGATCAAAAAAAAGAGAGGTAAAAGTCGGAAATCCAAACAGTTGAATTCGCGGGCATTCACTGCTATTTTATTAAACGTAAACGTAAATCTTAAAATCCCCTCATCATATTTTAGACACTTTCTAGAATATGCTACGTGTCATTGTATACCATACGTTTCTGGCTACGGAACCTTAAAAAAATGGAGGTAAAAAGTTTGTAAAATTGGAAACAAAGTTAGGTCTGAATCGGACAGCTGGTTCAATTAAACGCTACGTTAAGCGTGGAGCACCCGCCTCGCATTTTACTGGCCGTTGGAACATTTCACTCAAAACCATACACCGGCCATAGAACTAATAACTAATAGAACATCCCTCACTAATTAGTCTGTTACACACTAATTATTTATCTTTATTTGTATTGTTTTACTAAAATACTGTTATCGTCGCGTTAATATAAAATGATTAATATTACCAATGTATTGTATACAATATAGAAGTGACGAAGCGAACATGCAGTCCATATCATTTATAATCAACCCCACATAAAATTAGTCATGTCAAGCTGAAATCGCGCTAAATGAACGCCTCCAATAAATATATACCTATTTAGAGAGTCATAATGGACTGGAGAAAAGGGTATTTTAACAGACCAGAATACAGCATCGCTTAACACTGCTATTAAAGTAGCAAAAAATATAACATAGGTACCTCCGTAGTCGTACCATGAAGAGATTCTTCAATATTAACTATGTGCCTGTACCATTTAAAAGCAGAACAAGATATGTAGCAAACTACACTAAAAGACAATGGATGAACGAAGGTCTTTAACCATCCTTCAGACTTAAATCGAAACTTCCACCTTTTCAAACCAAATATAACCGGATGTCACGTCTGTAATTTATTCATAAATCATACTTCACACGCCATCAGAATCCAAATGATCGAGTAACCTCTAAATTCCAAGACACGCGCGTCTCCCGTGCATCAAAGATCGAGGCTACGTCTCCTGACAAGTGACAACTCAAATACAATTTCCGGAGTCCCCCGAAAGGTTATGAGGATTTTCCACTTGCTTATACCTTATCCGAGACCGCTCGAGGCCTTGATATGCAAATGGTACTTTATTAATAATGGAAATTGGAGATGAATGATAACATTGTGCATTATCAATATCGTAGTTTGTAGCAATCTACAATAGGCCTGTCTCAGGTGAAGTCAGGGAGATAGGGGTTTGAACTCGCCCAAAATCTAACTGTAAGTACTACGCCCATCTGTCACAAAAAAATGAAAATGGAGAACACACCTGCCAGAACACTTCGTTTTTTTTCGCTAAGTTTTAAAATCTATTTTCGATTAATCTTAAGTAACGCCGATCAAAGTTTGAATCCGCCAGTGTTTATTTTAGAGGTAATTACTGTAGAAAATATTATTTTAAGCTAATTACATACATATGAGTTACCACATCCTCCTTCAGGTAGAATCAGGTAGACTTCAGGTAGAACCCCTTTTCTGATTAAATTTGGCTATGAACGTTCATGAGCAGTAACCTACCATCAGATGGATTGCATGTTCGTTTGTTACATAAATCGTTAAAAAAGTGAATATTCACATGGCTTTTTGTAACTTGTATCTATTTTTTAAATGCCATTTTTTAGTATTTAATATGAACGATAAAAGCTAGCTCCAGTATCGTGCCTTAAATTTGATTAATCAAGAGGCATTTTTGGCGAGATATTCTACACTTTGACAGTTAATTAACTAAGCTAACTAAATAGCTAAGTTTCGTCTTCTATATAACGGTAAAGTTTGGTCTTAATCAATTGGCTTGAACTTATTAATTGATAAATTATCTGAAAGTCATTTCCGGCAATCCCACTACATAATTGATAGCGAACTGCTCGTAAAATAGTAACCAAAATAGTATTCACATTGCTTTTTGTGATATCTACAATAAAAAAATCTATTGTAGGGTTATAAATGTCAAAAAATATCTTTATTTTGCACACGCGACATTACAAATTGTATGTTCAAATATTTTTACACACATATTTTTTCATACGCTACCAATTGATCACGACATCGACTAAGAAGGTCGAGTTAGAAACTCAGTAGGTGAAATATGATGACTTTTGCATTTTGGTTTCAGTGTCGCATTCGGTATAGTACGCGTGGAGTACCCTTTACATATTTATAGCAATCATCGAGAATGATGTATCAGAAGGTACCAAAAACTGAAAGTATATTCAAACGGTTACATAAATCAAATCAAAAGTTCTGAGGGGGTGGCGTAAGAAACACAGATATCAGCGGGACTTCCCGCGATATTTCCGCCTGTTTACTTTAGTATCCACGTCGGATATTCCAATTTAGTTACAAATAATAAATAACAATGCTCTCTACAACCATAGCCCTACACTAGGTATTTTCCAGGATCATGGGTACCATTGAACCACAGACACCTAGACCCAGAATAGAAATCTAAATTAATCACTTAGATATTTGTTTGGCCGGGGATCGAATCTGGAATTTTCAGCATATTAAACTGGTATGGTGACCGCTAAGATACATGGGTCTTCATATAACTTAAGCATCTCTATTATGATATTTCTTTCAATTTATTTTGATATTATATATCTTACTTAAGTTTTTTCGAGATTCTCCAGTATTGAATAATATTAGCAACGGTAAATCAATAAATCAAAATATAATACATAACAACATACAATAACATATACATAACAATTACTGTTCCTAATAATATAACTGTTTATCAAAATATTTATATAGGTTTTTTCTGTTTAAAACGAATCGTGTCTTATCAGTAATTTGTCATAAGCAAAGCTAGGTGCATAGTTCAGTTTAACATAATATTCCTAACCGAGCGGATTTAACGGATTTTCCCGAAACCACGTCGCACCGCAAATACTAAACCGCGCCGCACGTGTTGATTTTGCTTTTGAGGTCCATCGATAATTTATTAGTTCAAACTTCCATCAAACTGAGCCTACATTAGCCTAAATTATTAGCTTACTGAAGGTAATAATAAACCAATAGAATAATAAATACATACATTTGCACACTACTATTTTGACACAAACTTATACAGAGCGATAACTTTGTATCCACTAACGTATAAAGAATGTTGAGTCTTAAGTCTTATCCAGCAAATGTTGAGACTCAATACGCGGACAATAGTGGGTACAAGTCAACGGCCAAGACACACAACATTTACTATAATAATAAATAAATCGCAGTAACGAACGTTAGACTTGGCACGACTTTGTCTTGATTTCATTACTTTTTAGAGATAAACAAGCAGCTCCATCAAGACTTGGTTAGTTTTTTTAAAAATGTTTTTGGTGGGATAATCTCTTTAGTAATTCAAAGCTACCGAAAAAATCTAAGTGTAAATAAAAAATCGACTAATTTTAAATCGATTATTTATGGTCAAGAACTCGATTTCTAAAAATTTATTATTCTAAAAAAAATAATCGATTTATTAAATAATCGATTATTTTTTCACATCCCTACCATAGACCCTTTATCCACCATATCCCACTTATGGTACGTTTAGGCAGCGACACTATACACGGTACACTCAGTGTACAATCGTGTACCGCCGTATGAACACGAGTTTCTCTAATTGCAAAATCCATTGTGACACGATATTTGTTGCATCAGCCGCTGTTGATTAGTCCTCGAAGCAGTAACCAATTAACGTCAGAATGGACTGCATGCTCGTTCTCTGCTTTAATTTAATAAAAATTGTCATGGGACGCCTGGCTGATGTGAGACATCGTGTTCGTTCGTTCAAGATTGCGACAGAAGGTAAATAAAGCCATCTACGAACTACCGCTACTACCCCACTAAGTCGAACTAACAACAGCCCGCTTACTTTTGTTCGATACTTAACAGTTCCGAAAATGTATAACAGATGGCACTAAAATAAATAAAGGCAAATCGCCTGTCCAGCAATCTGATTTACCTACCCTGCCTAAACTGCCTATGGATGTTTCACATCGATTCCTCGATTTCTCCAGGGCGGTCTGGTGATCACGTTGACGACCGGTGCAACCTCCGTGTGCGGTTCCTCGATGCTGAGCAACTCCCGCTCGGTCACCGCCGCCCACTGCTGGCAGCACCGCGCCACCCAGGCGCGCTTGTTCACCGTGGTACTCGGCTCCGTCCGCCTCTTCTCCGGCGGTGTTCGCGTCAACACCAACAACGTTCAAATGCACGCCAACTGGAACGACGTTAACCTAAACAACGACATCGCCATAATTAGCTACAACCACGTCGCTTATACAAGTAAGTATATATAAGATGGTAGGATAGTTAGGGGCACCACCACCACTCCTGTCGGGCGTGAAGAAGTTCTTGCGTGAAGTCGAGTGTAGTTGTCGGCTCACTTTCCATTAAGACGATGTTGGCCCTCGTGTTAGTTACCAATGGAATCAATGTATAGAAGGAGCCCCCCCCCCCTTGTTCCATAGATATTTTTCGTTTAGAAATATCATGTATCCGCAGAAGGCAAGAGTGCCTAAAATTACTAAAATCATCATTACGTTACTAATAAATGACTCCTAAGATTTCCGTTTAAACCATTAGATCTAACACTCATAGACATTGTTAGAAAAAATACAAAATATTATCGCACTTAGCCAGCCTTGCCTGATCCACGCTCATTCGGAGAGACCCGTGCCCAACAGTGGGAACATAATGCGTCGACTAACATCAAATGGTTTTCACAGACGTTATCCGTAACATCAACTTGCCCACTGGTACCTCAACGTACGCCGGCGTCACCGCCACTGCTGTTGGCTTCGGTCGCACCTTTGATGGTAAGTTCATCTCCATTTTTATACATATCTAAGTTAGAATGAGCATATTTTGACTGGGAAGATATCACTGCTTCACTAATGTAAGAAGCAGTTCTGTATGTCAGGGTGTCGTTGTGCTTCCTAATGAAGCGATCTTGAACCTGATCTAGAAAAAGTTGCCGACCTCGTATCCTGGATTGCTCTGCATGCTCGTTTATTTACCTTAGACTTTAGAACCATTTTAAAGGTAATTATAACACATGCTCCAATCGCCGTCGTCAAGGCCGATCAGTAATTTTTGCGTTAAGAGTTTTAAACATACATACATCCACATACTTTCGCCTTTATAGTAAGGTGTATGATGAAACAAGATGTAATCTAGTGCAGTCGTAGCACTGTACAAATACTGATGAAACCGCGGCTTACAGCTGGTCTAGAGTATAATTGTATTTCTCATCAGGTGCCAGTATCAGCAACAACCAGGTTCTTAGCCACGTGAACCTCCCCGTCATCACAAACGCAGTGTGTCGCATTAGCTTCGGCAACTCCATCATCGCGTCCACTCTCTGCACCAGCGGCGCTAATGGCAGGAGCACCTGCAACGGCGACTCTGGTGGCCCTCTGTTTATCAATGGACCTATTCTTGTAAGTTCTCTTCCGTTACTCGCTAATCACCTTCTGACGTAATGTACTCCGTTTCCGTGCAGAAGCCCAACCGTCACAGACTTTCTCTTTCTCTTCTTCCTCAGAAGAAGAATAGCATTAAATGAGTTTATATAAATCCATATTCCATATGTTCTACAGTTGCTTAACTGTTTGTCCCGCAGTAACAGCTTCCACCCGGTTGATTGCATCGTTTGCTACTTCAAATTTATAAATAAACAGACGGATTTACGAAAGGAGGGGTCAAGTTGCTAACTTTGATCTTTGGTATTTGTTTCTTAGTAGCTTCCTACGCCACGCTTGTGCATGAGTACTCCTGAGTAACGTCAGTTTAATTCTAAACTAAAAACTCAAGATTACTTAAGGTTTTGCCAGGTGGTAGAACCAATGTAGTTCGACCGGCGAAGTACCACCGCCACACCTATTTCTAGCGTGAAGCAGTTCGTGCGTTTCGGTGGAAGGGTGTTGTTTCCGGCTCACTTTTATATGAGGCGACCATCTCAGTCCTCGGGAGTAGCAACGCATCTGCGGTCGACTTCATATAGAACCCCTGTT
>DWNE01003804.1:0-16123 GCA_018249875.1 Cecropterus toxeus
TGTACATGTAATAATTTACTCTTATACAATACCTTATTATGGTGTATTTTTGCCCTATTAAAGCTACGTTATAACTTAATAAAAAGGTATAAATATATATATTTGTAACGAGTTTGAAACCCTCGGTATATTGAACTTGTATTTCCATTATCAATTTTGCACGCTCATACTATTGATGAATGTGCCAGTAGTCTTTGATATATCGTTAGATACGTCTTGAAAGTATCGCGAATATCAGATTAAAAGTGAAATGTATAGATCTATATTATCTATACAAATTAGCGAAATTACTTAAATTAGCAGTTGCACATAGAATAGTTTCAACACTACATAAAATGAGATATCTCTAACTCTTTTTATGTTCCAATGTTCTGTTAATTTTAATTAAAATGTGATGTTATTTGTGCTAAAGCCATATCTGTTTCGTCTGTCTAAATTGTCCCTAACTTAAACTTCTTTAGAATCGTCTTAGTTTGAAATTAGATGAAACGAAAAAACGTCACACAAAAACGTCACGATAAAGAATAATAACTTTCACTTCTGCCTGTGTATTGTATTACACACAAATATAAAACGAATAATCAGATATGAATGGTCCATTCATCGTAGTTGCACGGAATTAAATATTATTAGCATTTGAATGAAACGTTATGTGTTCTTGTTTTAGGTCGAATTTTGTTTTAAGTGAGCCTTATTGCTATAAGCGGGAATGTTCGTTGATAACCGTGTGGTCGTTTTAATAATATGTCATGTATGTCATATAATATGTCAATCATGTCGACGTACATTTAACGTCTGTATAACACCAACATAGATAAAAAGCTTTTTAACGTGGAATTTCACGATATTAATTCATATAATACCTGATTACGGCTTTAAATTGGGTTTTAGTAAAATATAGACTTATTTAGTAAAATGTGACTTATGAAAATTTATCAAAACGCTCGTTATTATGTATTTATAAATGATGATATTTTCGGTATGTTTTGGGTTTAAAATATTTTTTTATGAATACAACCGTCAAAGTTCTTGTTCACGCAAATTATTATTAAAATAATAAGTATCTATCTACCCTCGTATTTATTTAAGAGGGATCACAAATCAAATAAGGATAGCGCCATCTGACAACTCTTAGTTACGTTAAGTCATAAGTATTTTAGTTTATGGATTTATATTTTAACCGAAAATTATTAAAATTGTTAAAATGAACGTCTCTTTCATTTATACCACCAAGAAATGATATTCATTATCCTTTTTGAAGAACACATTTTTACATTATATCAAGTAATTACATTAACTGATTCTGTGTGACCTTTTGCGTTGAAGGTAAGGATTTATATAAGTTTATCTTTCTTTTAAATGTCTGTCATATCAATATTTGATGAAGAAATCGCAATAAAGATAAAAATCTAAAGATATTATAAGTTTATTAAGAAATCTTCAATGCGCAATATTTTTATACGTTCGATGTCAACATGTTTTTAATTTGCATACTAGTACTAATAAAGTTACGCGTCACTAAGAAATAAATTACAAATAAATATTTTATTTAATAAGGTACTTAGGTTAGGTTTATTAAAAGTTGTTATTGATATTTTTCAAAGGAATAAGTTTGAAATATGCTAACCTATCTTATAATTTATGCTTTGTCCACTATAGTTACTACTGCAGGTACTTTCAATCTGTTATTATAAATAGCAAAGGAACAACGAATATATAATCATAAAACAAGTTTTGAACATTCTTGTACCAAACAAGATTCTAGCCAGTTTGACGCAAAACTTTATATTGAACACGCGTATTACATAGGAAAGTTCATACAACTTTACACATAAACTAGTATTTTTATACTGTTAAATAATATAAAGTATCGTTTCTTGCGTTTAAAAAAATGGCAGGTTTAGAGAATCTAAGTGAGAGGGATAGAGCAGTTCTTAGGAGTATCTTCGATCCAACAGCTACTATTGCAGATGTCGCAGATGATGGTGACCATTTTGCAGAAGAAGATGAAGGTAATACCTAAAGTAACAAAGTATGTATCTAACTAAATTTTAAGTAAAGTTATAAAGTGACTAGATGAGTCACTTTATAACTACTTAAAATTTAGTTATGATCTTTATCTACACTACAAATTCTTGCAAAAATTATTGGAAGAACTTATGAAATATGGTCACTAAATATGTAAATAAGATGTAGAATTGAACAGAAACAAATATTTGTTAGTTCTATTTTATTATATCAATTGTACCTACCCTGACAGGTTTATTAGTTTTTCGTTTATTTATTTAAAAAAAAATGTTCCTATTTTATATAAATATGACAAATAGATCAGTGTGCTAATTCAGGTTCTCTAGCTATTCGATTATTTAAAAATAAATGACAAACACATGTTTTTAATCAGAATCTACAGTTGACGAGGAGTCCAAGTCCCTATGTGCGCAAGGGGCGCAACTGGCAGAGGCGGGCAGATATCAAGAGGCATTAGAATTTTTCAACAGGGGCGTGGAGGCCGCTCCGCAAAGAGCTGCAGCGTATAACGATAGAGCGCAGTTGTATCGACTTATGCAGAAGGATGACGGTATGGCTATACTTTATACCAATAAAATTCCTGAGTCCTGTCCCGTTTTAGTCTTATTTTTGGCAATTTTAACGTGAGTGCTTCACGTTAAAATTCATGCCTTTCGTTGGAAGGGTGTGAATACCGCAGTTAACCTAAATACCACGAATAAACGATCTTAGCCCTCAAGTTTACTTGGAGTTCGTTGCAGACGGCCTTGTGCGGCATTTACCGTTTACCACTTCATAAGGTGCACTGCATGTTCGTTTGCTATTTGAACTTCATATAAAAATTCTCTTACAGCAGGTAAACTGTGAGGATTTCATTTATTACAATAATTTCTTACATACCTCCTTAGAAGCGTTGGCTGACATAAACCGCGCGCTCCAGCTCACGCTGGGCAAGAGGTCCCGCGCGAGGGCGCTGGCGCTCTGCCAACGCGGTGTGTTACTACGGAAGCAGGGAGCTGATGATGAAGCGCGTGCTGCCTTTGGGGAAGCGGCTAAACTTGGCAGTGGGTTTGCTAAGAAACAGGTAAGCTTCCTAGTGTCTAAGTTATACACTGTCTATTATTTTAAAAGGCTGTAGTTTGATTTTGAAGTGCCGCAACACCTATTACTAACGTAAAGTATTTCTGTATCGTTGAAATGGGTGTGGTTGTCGGCTTACTTTTATAACATTATAATTGACGTCATATAGAATTAAGTATCATAAGAATCATAGTTTTCTACGAAGTTGTTTATAGATGTCCATGGGTGACAGTGATCACTTGCCACCAGATGGACTGCTTGCTCGTTCGCAACTTTAATCTTATAAAAAAATCTAATTGTAATTCGACAGCGTAGGTGTTTATACCAATAAATAACAAGCAAGCTGAATGATAAAAAAGCAACAAGTGATATGATCACATAACCTTGAAACTTAACTGCCATGAACGCGCAGCACAGAATAATTTTTGATTTGGGTTCTCACTTATTTTTTTTAAAGCAAACCATTATTTTTTCGAAGCAAACCATGAATTTAGGTGCCTAACGGAGTAATTACGAATAATTGTTTTAAATTAGCCCAGTTTGATCTTTCCACTTCCCTCTTATATAATACACGGTATAACAGATAACTTGATTTGGTTTATTTTTCAGGTAGTAGAGTTGAATCCATACGCAGCGCTTTGCAACCAGATGTTGAGTCAAGTAATGAAAGGGGAGGAAATTAAATTATGAAAGTTCTTTAACACTTAATTCACACTTAATTTTCAATAAAATATATATGTTCATATCGTACGACTTTGTATAGCCACTGTGTATTATGATTGTAAATAGGTGTCGATTGGTTTAAGGATGTAAATAAAACGCAATAAATCTAATGGATTAGAAATTTATATTATTGAGTACAATCCACAATCACATTCGAGAAAATTCCATACATTCCGTTCCAACCGAGTGCATCACTCGCCAGGTGTTCCAACTACGTAAATATCTTTTTAAAATGTCAATTTTACATTTGAAAATGGCGAATGTAACGCTACAAATCGAAATACTGCCACTACACTATCGATATTAATTTTAAATATGCAATAAAATCGATGAAAATAACTTTGTGTAAATTATTCAATCCACGCAATTCATATTCACACAAAATCATTTTCGTTTTAAAATTGGTTAAAATTTAAAAATTGATAATACAACTTTTAATCTAGTGAGAGGTGAAGACGGTAGACATATCGCAAATACAAAAGTGCATTTTTGATATTTGCGTAGAAATGTACGTTGGAGAGTATCGCGATAATTATCTCTAATTAAATCTTTACTATTTCAATATAGATTTTGTTAAATTATAATGGATTTGGCACAAATGCTGAACACTATTGCCAAGTTAAATACACATTTTTCCAATATGGCGGATATTTGGTTGTAAAATACCGCGAAACTCCCCGTCGAGACATGTGAAAGATTGATATATCACAGAGAAAGTTTATTGTGTGGTTACATAGTATAGATTAACAAGCTCCAATAGTAATAACAGTAGTAAATATTGCAGGAAACGATATATTATTATAATTTTATTAGTAGCGCGCCCAAGACTTGGCAGTTATATTATTATCTGTCTTTGATTTCAATTATTATCTATAAATATTACTGAATAGATATAACTAAATACTACTTTTTAGGACTTAATTTTAAAAGCGGCTCCACGTTATAACATCGACTTAGCTTTGGTGATGATTTTACATTATTTTTATCGCATACGATAGTAATGTAAGACTCGCGTAGTTGCACGTTGAAAGATATTTTGATAAAGTATTTGCAGTCGATGCCCTATAACTTGAGTCCGTGGTATAATTTGGAATTTAACCAAAAGACGTGCTCTAATTTATCAAATATTAATTTTTTATACGGTGAATAAACAATCGTTTCTGCGTTTTACTAGTGGCCAGTGTTGCAACATTGAATATATTTATCACCAATCGATAAAAATTGTAAAACATTTATAAAATACAGATGTAGGAAGACAAGAGTAACAATGAAATATATTGAAGTAGAAATATTGTAAACAAAAACACCATAGAATAAGAAAAGTTGCTAAAAATCCGACAGCCCCTGTTTTCAGGCAGTGTTACCAGTTGAATGCTGGAAATTCTACCACTAGTAATACGCAAATGGTTATAAATTTTGGAAACTAGATCGAAAATTCTGGATAAATATCATAAATTACCGCTAATACGATGGAAAAATATTTACATTATACACTTTGGCACAGGCGCGTGCAAAACCGCAAGAACGACACCGTAAATGTAAAATTTAAATATTCAATAGTAAAAAGTATACTAAAACCTGTATTATCTACGGGCTTAATCTACGAAGGTGATTTTAGGCCTATACTTTATGACATTAGAAAAACCGATGGTAAATGATATTATATTACCAAGATTTAGATAATAATTATGTTACCTTGTTCGTATTTTACGTTGGTCTGTTCTTGTACATTTTTTTTGAACACTAGAAGTCGAAGATATAACTGAATACTTTCGGTATTCAGTTAGGTTAGGTTATGAATAATAATTTAAATATAAATAATATTGCAATGTATTCCATTTATTATATAATGTTATTATTAAAAGTATGAAAAGTGTAAAATTTAGAAACAAAAACGAATATTTTTGTTATTTTATATCTGAATGTATAAAACTTAAAAAAAACTGGCATGGAGATGAGTTTCCATTACTTCCAGTTTTAAACTTCTGAACGTTGATGACATAATTACTTTACCTGATTTCTTTTATATAATACCATTTCTGACGGCTGACTAAATCTACGCGCCCGAGCTTTTACAATTTTAAAAATAAGTTTTCCTACTATTAATATCGAAGAGTAAGCCGGACGATATTAAAATTTGCAATTTTTAAAATATACGTACCTAATTTATTCAAAATTTATATTAGCAACTGTGATAAAAGATAAGAAGGTACTTATTAAGAAATTGGAAAGTGTAATAGGACAGGCAACCTAATTCTAACACATTTATTATCTACGCAAATTAATATCAGAATTTATTATCTAATTCTCACTGAACACATACAACTATGAATATTTAAATATGTTATCACCCCTGCGAATATATGTTATTATGGCTTGATATTTCATTATAGTTAATAATACATAATATATTCAAAGAAATAATAGAAAAAATCAAGATATGGCAACTTTTCGGTTTCTATAGGTACAGGCAAAGTATATTTTATAGGAATTAATATAATTATTTAATCATACTATATACCAGTTACCGGTCCAGATAAGCCAGATAAAAAAAGAGATAAATAACGCGGCAGTTATCATCTGTTGACGCTTCAGAACGTCTTATCTGTGAATGGTCTTTTCGCTCTTCGAGTAAAACGTTGCGACACCGATCACACGGTAAGAACAAAAAGGACTCGACTCAAAATTTCGCAAAATTAGTCAAATGCTTGAAACTATTTATAATAAAATCATCGTCTAGTTAATTAGAAACCGATGATTTCAGGCTAAATAAGATCAAACATATTACGTTCCTTTAATAACTGCGTGCTTTAAACTCCCCAAAAAGAACAATATTATTTTGGTATTTTCACTAAATGCAATATTTGCCTTAGTTTCCTTTCATTCTTACTGTGCGAATGTTAGTATTAAATACACATTTCAGTTTTAAAATTAAAACTTGCAATTATTTCTACTGCTGAGTAAACATAAACAGAATCTTTATACAAATTGTAAACATAACAATCGTAAATCATTAATTGTATACATATACAATGTTGACATGTAAAAATAATAAGAAGGATTCTTAAAAACGATGCTTCATAGAATCAATACGATGAAGATAAAATGGAGTCTAATATAATAAATAAAATTTTCAGCGTCGTTGAGTGAACAGGACCCAATAGTTCTAGTTCTATAGTAGATCATTTTTTGTAGTAAGTATGAATAAATGAAATATTTCTTTTGCCTTCTTCGGCTGAATCTTTTTTTATCACTGTTATAGACATTGTTTCTAATTACAGCGTAAAATAAATGCTGGGGAGAATATTAAGACAGTTGCTCGCATACGATTTTAGACTCGAGCAAAATTAACTCAGGTGTAAACCAAGCTTTAGGATACGAGAATAAGTCACTTTCAAGATTTAAAAGACAAAATTTAAAAAACGTGACACAATAGAGGATACGACCAGACAAAAGGTGTAATGCATACTTATATACAAGTGAGATCTTATCTTAATACGAAAAATATAATGGTTACATAAACATACACGCTACAAGTTTCATAAACTTTATACTCTACTAGCTGACCAAGTCAGAGCGAAACTGGGTATTTTCACGAGGCGTAAACTAGCAACACTACGTTAAAACAGTTTAAATTATGTTGCCACGTTGCAAAAACATGGTTTACAAGTTGGTGTTCAGTATACAGTGGCGACACAATATTCCAATGCAAATAATATTAAATTATTTGATAGATTACACAATATATATTAATTACCATTTGTTCAAAACTTTTTAATGCTTATGATTAAAGTAAACCTAAATAACATACATAGTTGAGAGTATTAGCTCAAATTTACTTAAAAACTAAAGGAAATAAGCAATTGTGTCGCAATAGAAACTAATGGGAAGACCCCTTATAATTAATTATTATAATAGAAAATAGAATGCCTAAATTTTTAAGCCTTGGCGTTATTCTAAGCAAGATTGTTCTAGCTGGGTAGAGATCGTTCAATTTCAAACATTGCTATTTACAAACCCACATTATTAAATGTTTTGTTCTTTGATTTTTTGTAATTGAGCTCTATCCTGTACATCATTTATTAATTTCATATTTTCAAATTTAGTTTGAACTTATTTTATTTAAAATTTAAGTTAAAGGCTGGACTCGAACTCGTAATATTAGGTAAGGTTTTCTTTATTTTTTTAATTTCAATTGTCTACTATTTTCGTAATATATCGAGTTATCTTTTTTGTTGCTATTAAATAACAATGTTTGAATAAATGGGATGGTAGGGAATGCCGTCCACGTGTCAAGCGTACCACTGATTGTTATGTTATTTGCCAATTTGCAATATAGTCGTTGTAAATTGAATAATTTAACTGCAACTTGAGTATGCATTTATGTTGTTTGAAAAAATTATTTGCCTAGGTGTCCATTATCTCGCTAAAAAAAATGATTTTATGTATATGTTATATATGTTAAGATGATAGATTAAATAAATCGATTTCTACATGTTAGTAGTAGTTAATAAGTGTTCATAAAATATAGGTGCATAAAAATACCATGAGAGCTCGGAATTTTATGCTAATTAGTTTTCTCGTAATGCACGCTGACTTCATACTGATTGGCAGATAAACGCACAGAATGAAAGCGATGTGTTGACAAATATTCAATAAACTACACATACTCGGCTATAGAGTGGCTATTATCACGATTTTTATACAAAACCTTTCATCGCTTCACACTAACACCATGTGTATTACATATTTTAGAACAACTTATTACCGATTGGTTATAAGTCGTAGATGACTTTATGCCATATTCAGTTTGCTACTTTGTATGTATTAGGACTGATCTAACATCAAAATTGTATGCCCATTACACAGAATAGATAGTAATATTTGGAGTTTGTTTGTATGCGTTATTACTTTATTAGGGTTATGTATAATACGTACTCCAAGGGTAAAGATGGAACCATATTGACAATATTTAGCTCTCCGTCCGTTTGTCCGTCAGTCTGTCACTAGGCTGTATGTCATGAAACGTGCTAGACAGTTGAATTATTTTACAGATGATCTGTGGTTCTTAAAAACAGAGTAAAACAAATATTTAAGGTGAGCTCCCATACAACGAACGTGCTTTTATAGGTAATGTCCGACTCGCACTTGGCCGGTTTTATGTAGTACAGCTGACACGTGGTAGGCGCGGGGAAAGCGCAGTGCGCACCTACTTGACCCCCTCTCCAGCCGACTTACGTACTATGCTGGCTCGAGTTATATCTTAAAATTATTTTTAATAAAATACACATGCAGTTACGAGTGTTAACTTTCTTACTTTGCCTGTAAAAATAAAAAAATATAATATACGAGGAGAATTAGTTAAAAACCTCCCTTTTTCTTTTGTTTCTTTACAGTTTTAGTTAGTTCTCTTACAAAATTATTATTGTAAGAAGACGCGAGGTATTTTAGCATGTATATATGTAGTCTATGGTTATAGATTATTGGCTGATAAGCCAATCTATTAAAATCAATTAAAAACTCTTTGATAGACAACGATCAAATTACGTCTATGGCCCATCTTCATTTCCTGTGTCTCGACATGATTTGGCAACCTTTTAGATAATGCTAAATTTCTGACAGATTACATTTGCGTTCTTTTTCAAATTTAATAATGTACGTTTATTAAAAATCATCTTAAAATATTTTGGTGAGCCAGCAAGCGAACTTACAATGAAATCTTAATTCTAAAAAGAATCAAAATATTTAGGACTACATTAAAATTATTGAGTTTTACAAAATCAGTGTTTTTGATGTTTTAACCTGTTGTTTTCAGCCAGTGATCGTAGTTACTGATCTATTTCAAAACACATAATGGTACGGGACGCAATATTGATATTGAAAACTAGTAAATGCATTACTTTACTAATGTGATGTGTGAAATTTGACATTCAAATTTTGGGGAAAGATCCATGCTAAGTTTTGGGGAGAGACTCGACAAAAGTTTCAGAACCGTCCATGTTCCTTTTTAGGTTAGATTAAAGTCAGATCTTTGTTTATGAGTTGATAGAGAGATTCATATCGGGGATCCATCAATATTTCATACTCCACTTTTAGGATAGCAAAATTGGAACGTGCTCAGATTCGGGGCAACATAATTTTTTGGAGAAACGTGAAGTTCTAGTCTCATTTTGAAATACGAAAGAAAATAGGAGGCAAATTGTGTGAAAACCACGTTGCAAAGTTTAGACCGTAAACAGTGTCTAGATTTATGGTAAAGATAAAAAAAATATTTTTGAAAGATCTCTATAGCCAATTTTGTCAATCCATAGCCAATTAATTAATAATAAGTTCTCAATCAAACACTAATTTTGTAGAACCCTACAGAAAGAAAACACCGCGTGCCTATTCTACGAAATGACAATACACCGCGGGAAATTTAATGCCATTGACAAAAGTCGCCGTAAGCCGAATTACACCCTAAATAAGACCGCTCTTCTCAATGGCAAATCCATAAAAATACAATGACATACAACATCTAAGTGTCATTTTTATTACAGTTCAATTTAGAATCAAATGCTTTTCCCTTCATTTTTTATATTTAATTAATATCAATTTAAACTATCAAGAGCGTTACAATTTTAAATATATATATTTTAACAACAATATTATATTTTATGTTAGTAAGGCTATTTTTATTTTAGTACACGATTATCAATTGCCGAATGGCTACGGATAAGTGGTATGATAAGACAAATTTAAAAAAAAAATCACAAAACAAAGAATATAAAAAATATCCAATTTAATTGAAAACATGATAAAAGAAACGAGAAGGCAAAGCAAAATGAAGAATAATGAAAAGGACAAAAATCATAAACATAGTAAAATTGAATTTAAAAATATAAACTAATTAACATTTGATGTTACAATGCATATAAACGGCCCATGTACTGGATAAAATATAAGTATTATATTTATTTTACCTTATATTTTAACCAGTATTAGTATTAGAAAATAAGTATTAAAGATCATAATCAATTTCATCAAATCACACCACAAATCGATTGAATGAAGAGCACGCGTAGCATACACAAAGACACTCACACGCACACACAACAAACACACAAGCTCATTAATCACACAACCACGTACACGCACAAAAACAAATGACATTATACATAAATGCATAAACACAACAATAAACTTAATATTGTAATAGACAATGAAAACTTAATCTGACAGCCATTGTACAGCCGTGATCAAAAGTGTCATGCAAATTAAATAAATCTTTTAAAAATAATCAATAGTTTGAATATACTTTCAATCGAAAATCTATTAGCATATAAAAGCAACAAAATAAATTTAATAAAGACCAAAACTGTTTTCAATCAAAAATATAATTAATCCTACCTACATTTAGTACGAAAGCAAGCAAATGAATTATGTATTTAATGAAAATCCTTGATTATCCCAATAAAAATTAACAAAAATAAAATACGACCCGTATATCGCCAATAAAGCTCAGGGGTGTCTACGCTAACAACGCCATCCACACGACACGACAATTTATTTATAAATATATTAACATTAAAATCTAATTACAATTAACTCTGATATGTGAATGTGAAAAATCATACAGAGACATCACACACAATAGTGCATCGTCTGTTAAGAATATACGCTCGTAGAGAAAGCACTTTACTTAATTTTAAATTTTGAACATACAAAGGCAGGTCTTAAAATCCTACCATTGCAAGCACGGAATGGTTTTTATGTGTTTTGTCAAGTTTAGAGTAACAAAAATATTGTACTATGTTGTTTGAATGCTGCTTTTTTCATAACTCGATAGTACTGTTTTAGTTTACAACATCTGATGCGGTCATTTAATTTTAATCACTGTAAGCCATCCAACATACTCGCTTAAACAGACAAGCAGACAAAAAAACTCATTTCATGGAACAATATACCAGATATTGTCAAACCTTAATTAAAGTTTTGCCAAGGAAATATACGTTTTTTATTTCTATTTCTCTAGGAAAACCGAACATCCCTCACGCTTCCTTCACGCGTACACAGATTTACTTACTAGAAGGTGTAGGTTGCATACTTGCGAGTATAATTTTAACAGACAATGCAACAACATTTGTCAGTGACTGTACTACAACATTCACTACAATACCAAGTGGCCCCAAGATCACGATATTTTCTGAGATTTTCCCGAGATTCAAAATAATAGGAATAAAAAAATAATATGACTTTCTTACGATATTAGGTACTAACGATGGGACATAATACTTTTAGTTTTTCTTATTTTATTCAGCGGCAGATAGGGAAAACTTCAAAAAATATAATAGTAAGAATTAATTATATGGATTAATGTTAGAATGACAAATGATTTAGTAAAGATGGGATAGGTTTAAAACTGAGTATTTATTAAATATTTTTATACTAATCTTTCGCATATTTAGTTTTTATGATATTTCGCGCGATCCACTTGATTACCACAACGACCGTTTTGTATTAGCTGAGATATTCCTACGACCGTTGCGATCGTTAAGTGGAACGAGCTCATCATATTGCTTGTAATATTTTTAGCCTGTGACAAAATTGTGTCATTTATTTAATTACAGATTAAATATAGAGAGCGTTTACTAGTAAATTGAATTTAGAATTTAGAGCAAATATTTTAAATTTAATATTGCTTTTATTAATTCGTCACGCGTTTATCACGAATCATTATTATTGCGAAAGTCGACAAGATATTTAGTTTCACTACGCTACTTAAATTTAGTAAGAGTCATGTCGTATTGGATGGTCGAAAAAAATACTGACTAATACCACTCAGTAGGTACATAATGAGGATTATAATTATCAATAAATTAATAAGAAAATCAATGGGAATGAGCAAATCATCAATCTTCCCAAAATCATCATTCCTTCCGGTGTCTTCCTTCTACGATACCTAGCAGAACCGAGGTGAAGAGTAACATTCGAGGGTGAATGAGACGGCGATAGTCCGCGCCGCGAGAGTGACAGAGACAGTCGACAGGTGAAGAGGGAGGCTTCGGCCCACAGCTTCAATGAGGCGAGAAAACATTCAACCCTGAAACAAAATTGACGTTGCATCATGTAAATTTAAGTGTTTCTTTTATTCTTGAAATATTTATTAATTTGAAAGTAACAAAACAATAACTAAATAACTTAACAATTATCTACATAAAAAGTAACTTAAATTTTCAAATAAAATGTCAAATTAAATATTAAAATCTGCATCCAAATTGCTGTCATATTGGACCCATAGTTTTTTTTTTTGTTGAAATATCTTTAAGTTCAAACCATATTTTTTAACTTATTTGCACCCCACCCTGAGCGCTGTTGGGACAATTTAAGAGTGTTTATTTTAGATACCCAGCGCATTGAATGGATTCCTCGAATATTCGAGGCGTTGAGTTTGCTTTGACTACAGACAAATCTCTCGAGAATTCTCGAGCAGAAATCGTAGTGCTAAAAAATTTTTAGCCACAGCGTTCCCCTTGAAGCCAGTACTAGTCCCTTTCGACCCCAACATCCTCCCACCTCTCAGAATCCAGTACTAAGGAATTTTGTAACTCTTACCTTTTAAGTCCCCAGCAAAAGGGAGGATCTTTTGAAGCCGAGACTAGTTAATTTCGCACCATTTACAGCAATTTTCAACCCCAACTCGTTAATTACCTTCGTAGTCCCCAGCATCCTCCCTTCTGGTACCAGTACTAATGATGAATTTCGCACCATTTTACCTTTCGCTCTATTACTACGTACAACCGTGTAATATCTAGTCTCACCTGACGGCTCACACGTGTTGCACGAACTCCGGGTTGAGGAACGAGAAGCCCATGAACTCGGTCTGGTCGAGGTTCATCATGAAGAGCTTGTCAGTCGGCGTCAGCTCCGTCTTCTCCTGGGTGAACTGCTTGTCGAAGTTGGACACGTCCTTGCGGTGTTTCTGGAATTTTTAATTTTAGGGATTTAATATTAGGGATCTGAAGGTTGTAGCTACCTTATGGGATTGACATTAGCTTGTGGAATAATCTTAGTGGTGGGTGATTGAATTTTTGAAGTTATATTTCTTTTCGCGTGTTAGGGAAAAATTATGAGTAAATTTTTAAGATGCGCGCGCACACCGTCACGAAAAATCGACACCCTGAAGTTAGCTACACTTAACATTTTAGTTTTATTTTATTTTTATTTATTATTTATAATAAATAAAAAAGTCCATTACTTTAATTCTGTAGATTTTTTTTGTGACATTCAAATAAACTTTATTTAACTAAGTAATACGTTATAATAAAACTTTCAATTTATTAAATACTTTTTTTTTTATTGTTAGCGTTGTTTTGTTCTACAAACGTAGAATAAGGCGAAAGATATATTTTTTAAAAGATTTACTAATACTGCTGTGTTAAGATTCGCTGAGTATCGGTTCAAAGGGTGTGATAAGGGATGATCCTATCAGAGACGTTCCAATTTAGGTCTCAGAGTAGCAACGCAAGTGTGGCTAACTTCAGGTAAGATCTTCGGGGTTGATTACAGATGTCCATGAGCGGCAATAGGCAATTATCGTCTCTTTTTGGTAAAACAATTCTTGTGTTGCTGTCAAGATGTTGACTGCATGTTCATTTGTTATTTCAATCCTCTTTGGGCAGCTGAAGATCTTCCGTTACATTAGGTGATCTTTCGTCATGCCTGGGTGGGGCTTGTATTTCGATAATCGAAATTCAGAAATCTTGTACAGCGTTATTTAGGAACACTAGTCGTACCTCTTGATTATTTAAGGAAAGTGTCAATAAAGTCGTTAAAAATAACGAAAACTTTAAAGAAAATATTTCAACAAAATTAAAAAAAAATGTACAAAAACAGCAAAAATAAATAAGTCTAGCCAACTCCTGAAGATTTATTAAAATTCTCTACAAAATCACCAAAAAATATTTAACACAAAGTCCCAACCCTCGATCTTACAAAAACACCAAAAAAAATAAAGCTTTAACTCAGGATTTTACAAAATCATCGAAAAACTTCAAAAAAGCCCATCACCCAATCAAAAAAAAAAATACAAATACAAATACAAAAAAAAAAAAATGTAACAACAAAAGCCCAACTCACGATCTTAGGCTTGAAGGGCGGCTGCACGTCGCGCGCCTCGACGCGCGCCCAGTCGATGCGGCGGAAGAACACGTGCGTGCGCACGTCCTCCTCGCCGCGCGCGCCGCAGCCCAGCCGCTTCAGCGGGTTCTTCGTCAGGAACGCCTTGCACGCGTCCTTCGCTTCCTGGGGGCGGGGGGACATTTTTTTTTATAAGTATGAAGTAGCAAACGAACAAGCAACCCACCTGATGGTTACTGCCGCCCATGGACATTTGTAAGCAACTTCATGTAGAACAGGGGTTCTATATGAAGTCTATCACAGATGCGTCGCTACTCTCGAGGACTGAGATGGTCGCCTTATATAAAAGTGAGCCGGCGACCACACCCTTCTACCAATGACAATGGTATTTCATATAGATAGACGCAGAGAAAGTGGGAGGGCGTCAAATTTTATTGCTCGATGAACGGGAGGAGATTAGATATATATTGCACGGTGAGCGGGAAAGAGAATATCGGATATATATTGCACGGTGAGCGGAAGGGAGGATATCGGATATATATTGCACGGTGAGCAGAAGGGAGAATATCAGATATGTATTGCACGGTGAGCGTAAGGAAGAATATCAGATATATATTGCACGGTGAACGAAAGGAAGGACATCCGATATATATTGCATAGTGAGCGGAAGCGAGGATATCAGATTTATATCGCACGGTAAGAGGGAAAGAGAACAACAGATATATATTGCACGGTGAGCGGGATAGAGGACGTCAAATATATATTGCAAGGTGAAAATAACCGCAAGGAGGCAAACATTGACACATAAACGTGAGAAGAAAAGGAACCTAATGCAAACTGTGGATATAACAATTTTGTGTTCGCTTTTTTAGGAAGTTTCTTTTTAAACGTTCCTAACATTCATATGTGCTCGTCTAACAGAGAAATTCAAAGACTAGCCAATCTTTTTTCTGGCGTTTATAGACCTCCACCCTCTTAACAACGTTCTACTTTCATGTCTTTCCATGTCTCTATCATAAGGTAACAACTGAAACTAACTATACATTTTCCATTTTCAACAATCCTTTATTAGAACCATACATAATAGCATCCAACATACCTTGCTCAAGGTCTTCGGATACGAAACGCTGTTATCCGTGATCGCCGCGAAGAGTTCCTCTTCATCCTCACCGTCGAACGGCGGCTGACCTACCAG
>DWNE01003805.1:0-16123 GCA_018249875.1 Cecropterus toxeus
CAAGAATTGCTTCACGCTAGAAATAGGTGCGGCGGTGGTACTTCCCCGGTCGAACTACATTGGTTCTACCACCTGGCAAACCTTTTAAGTAGGTAGGTAAAGGTGCATTAAAATTTCACCTGATGGTAAGTGGTTACTGTCCACGGACATCACTAATCAGAATAATACAGAACAGGTGTTTTTTTTATGAAATCAGTACTGAAATGTTCGACCTTTTTAAAGTGTTAAAGGACTACCAACTCTTGAAAACGTAGGGCGACACTATCTGATCCCGCAATGGGAGACCTATCGTAAGCTCGTTACTCATTCAAGCATGCAGTCCACCTGATGGTAAGTGATTACTGCCGCCTATGGACACCTGTAAATTACTTCATATAGAACAGGGGTTCTATCTGAAGTCGATCACGGAGGCGTCGCTACTCCCGAGGACTGAGATGATCGCCTCATATAATTGAACCACACTTGTCAATGGTACTATTATACTTTTAAAATATAAATCTGACATGTTTTGGGTGTAAATATATGGATAGTCAAAATAAAAACACTATATTTAGTGCAATTGTATATTTTGTACTCTGCAATATAAAACTTATTATATACTGCTTCACGCCGTCTTTTCCGTTATCAATATTTACATACATACAATCACTAAAGCAACATTTTTTTGAAAATTCAACAACATAAACTTAAACAAAATTTTTAGTTCTTTGTTAAGCCAGACAAATCTAATAGCTTATTAAGTTTCTTTGGACTGGCCAGATGATATAGATTTAGACAGGAAAAATATTTTAATATATCCAAAACAGTATAACTGTAAAAAAACATGATAAAATTTCATAATTTCAAATAATTAGTGGCGTACAAAAACTACAATAGATTATAACTAAAATAACATCGATTTTTAAACAAAATAACAGAATATATGATTAATATTTTGGTGTTTTGCTCGAGGGCCACAAAACATTTTCTACAGCCGTCATTTTTTTGGCGTTTCAAGCGTCAGCGTTGAGCGTTAATAAAATCATTTTGCATGAGAAACACGGCAAAAATTTAAAAAAATCGTTACTTACGTTTCGAACCATTTAATGAAATAAATTTAAATAAAAATTAAAATGTCATTAAACGCAGTGTAGCAGTAAGAGCACAGAGTGTTCAATTTTAAAGTAATATAATAAGGATACAACTGTACAAACTTAAAATTTATAAATTTTGTATTATACGGTTATTCATGGAAGGTAGTGAAATGTAAAATGTAAAGTCTAAAATTATAAGGCCATGAAATTTCGCAGCAAATTGTAGCTTAAACTGCCCTAAATTGCTCTTCGCTCACGCTAGTAGCGTCAAGTGAACATTTAGTGGCCCTCAATTTAGTCTGTGGTGCAAAAACTTGTGTATTTTTTTATTATTTCACAACAACCAATTAATTTAACTCGTTGTATATTACGTTATTTATTATTAAATCAATAATTAATTTAGAATATGGGCAGTGTTGTCTAGTTGTTAGCGTATAATTATTGTTATAAAACTGTTGTCTCAATGCGTCTGTATAGATTCTTAACAGTTAGGAAAACAGTTTTACTTTGGTGGAAGATCTCTTATTTCTTAATTGACATTTTATGAGCACCATATAGCAAAATGTAAAGGTACTTGGTGGTGTTCTTGGAGAATGTCAATGGTGTGAACAATTTTTATTTAAAAAGCTAAAAATCCTATGAAAATTTTAATCCTGCCTTCAATATTACACATCCCCATATTATGATAAAATATTAATAAATAAACAATGATCATAATTATAACGGCAACCCCTTTTGAATAGGTAGACTTTTCAATGAAAATTGCAACCATTTTGGCAAAAAATATATGAGTAAATTTTATCTACACACAATTTATGAAATCTGGTGTTGAATTATACATTTATTACTCAAGAACATGATAGAGTCGGTTTTAACCAAAAAGAAATGTAAATTGTACGGTAGACTATCCCCATATATTTCCCACATTAATTTTAGTAATTCATGCGTGTTACAACAAATGGCTTTTCATATCGAATGCATGTACAGTAACACCCCAACTTACGTGAACCCGGAGTTACGCGATTTTAAATTCACAAATTTTGCAAATTATACTCTTCAATGAGAAGCGTATTGCTTCCACAAAATATGGAATAAAAGAAATATAACAATTATTGATAAAAATTAGCAAGAGAATAAAAGCTTTGAATAATCAAACGAATTTGTTAAATTTAGTCAAGCCTTCTTCATCAAAATAGCTTCGGTTGACGATTTTATATTTGTAGGTATACGATTTTAGCTTCCGGCCCCAATTAAAAACAATTTATATACTTACGCGAATACGCGACTTACGCGGCTGTCACTCTGTCCCATCTTTCGCGTGTGTTCGGGGCATTACTGAATTTGTAAAAAAATCTACCTAATACTTTTATGTATACTAAGGCACCTTTTCAACACTTCACAGCATATCAATCATATTCACTAAAGGATTAGATTTTAAAAAATGATCAATAAAATAAAATAATACCGTTGTGATGTAACGTCAAATAAGGCCCTAATAGTGATCTTTTAAAGTGTTAAAATAGTTCTTAAACATCTGAACAATCATGGTTTCAACGACTCAAGAGAGCCAGTACTTTTTACAATCCCTTAAATTAAGTTATAATAGTTACTTAATAAATACATCTAAAAATGTTATTTACACCACTCCGTTATAAATACTAAGGCAAGAGATGTTATTCTCTGAAACAGTTTCAATTTTCTCGCAAACTTTTATATATACAGTAAAACCTCGATTATCTGAAGGATGAAGGCTTTATCTGAACTTAGTTGGTTGGTTGTTTACAATGATGCCACAGACAATAATGTTGCCCAACTTAACTTTTCCTTCTCGAAGCACAGCGAGAATTAGGCGTTAAGTCGTTTTACAACCGTTAGTCAATAAAAAATTGTCAATTTTATGAAAAAAAAAAAATGAAAAAGAACATACGACTTTTTTCAATTGTTTAAAATACATATATATCCTTACATTAATATGTATTTCAAATTTTAATAAATATGTACATAAATGTGATGTTATGGTAAGGAGCTGCTTATAACCTCGTCCCAAATAACCGACGTTTCGATCGATCTAGCCTCGAGCTCAACAGGTTTGGATAATCTAGGTTCTACTGCATGTGATATTGCTATTCCTATAGTCCATACAACATTCTCATCCAATATATATAGGAATAGTAGGATCTTGTTAAAAATAAAAACGATGACATTAATTAAGTCTATTGATATAAATATTCCATGATGATTGACTGTTAAAGTTTTGCACATCAGTGACAAAGTCCTCATACATAATGCACTCGATTAAAATACCATCATCGTTATGAAGGAACTTACCGTTCAATGTGATATAAAACACTTGATTCACACGTGACAATATTTTCCCGAGTAACCGCTCATTATAAGTGCGTTGATCAGGACACGTTATAGTCATTCACAGAAGTCATTTGCACTCCAAATCAAACTGCTATGTGGATTGCAGGGGTTGTGGAGCGAGCCGTCGCCATTGGTTCGGGCGTTCCGTTGTCTCATCATCCTGAAATATAGTTAAAATGAAAAAAATAGACTTTTAGAAAGACAGGTTGTATGTCTAAGACAGGTAATTATACAGAATACTATTCTTAAGGAAGCCTCCATAATCACGTTATTTTGGCGTTTTTTTAATTACCCCCGCCCCCCCTTTATCCCGCATAACATTGTTCAAATTAGAAAAGAAATATGTTTTACTTAATTTAAACTAGTTTGATTAGTTGTATATAATTTTAGCAGAAAGAAACGTTATATTAAGCAAGACTCTCCCCTATTAGTTGAGATCATCACGATTAGATGAGATTTGACTCCACCCACTGCTTATATGTCTCATGTTATTAATGGATATCCTCTAATTATTTCCTAAGTTTCATACTAGTTTAAAGAGATATTTCATTTAAAAAACATTTTTTGTTATACGTCCTCAATGTAAATGGAGTCACATTTTACGTTTTAATATTTTTGAGTAAAAATATATATAAATTAAAATGTATATGAGTGAATAAGTAAAATTTTATATACCTGAATGATAGTGATGGATACTGTGTCGGGTTTCATATCCTCTAACAATTTGTGTCCATCTGACGTGTTCTGCTCTGCCTGTTCCATAGCTCTGTAAAATTAATTATGAAGTATAAGAACCTTATTGTATAGAAAAAGCTTCATTTAATTAATGTCTAAGACCAACATAATTCATAATATTAGTATTTTTTTAAATATTTCTTTTTCTAATCAAACAATCAATTATATAGTTCTTATCAATATTGAACTATCATTGTACACCAGTACCATAAAATTATATTTTTAAAAATTCTACTGGCAATATGTCAGAAGTTGAGAGGAAGTAGAACTTACTTTCTACTACCAGGATTAAACCTGCCTCCCTCGCCTCGTATTCTGTTCATAGCATGTCTGTGTCTGGACTCATGAAGATATTTCTGGAAATAAATGAAATTTCATTGATATTTGATTTACACTATAAAGGTCTAAAATTATAAATTTAAACCTTTATAGTGTAAATCACAATTATCTGTTCCATTTTTTTATTAGTCCATAATATGAAGTACATATCATGCATATTATAAATATTGGAACCTTAACTTGCAAGATATAAAATACAAGAAAAGAATGAAAACTACATCAAAAATAAGTATCATCTTTTAATTGATTGTAGTGTAAGAGAGCATGCAGTCCATCTGATAGTAAGTAGTACTGCTGGACATTGACATTTGTAAGTCACTCCAAAAGTTCCAGGTGAACTCTCAAGGGCTAAGATGGTCGCTTTTTATAAAGGTAAGCCTGCAACAACGCCCTTCCATCGCCATAGACGCAAAAATTGATCCACTAGACATTGGTATGGTATTGGTTCGTCCGCGGTCGAACCAAATTCGTCCTACTTTGCCAACAAACTTGGCTATTTTATGGTATTTACGTAGATGCAATATACCAACCGGTCTCTCCTTAGGAATCTTCCCCTGCTCGTGCAGCTTAGCGCGGGCGGCGCGTCGCTTCAGTATCCGCTTGTACTGGCGCGCGTTCACGTACAGCAGCGGCTCCTCGTCCTCCGCCGCCTCCGCGCCCGCCGCCGCGCCCGCGCCCGCGCCCGCTCCGCTCGTGGCCCCCGTTGCACCGCCATTCACCATCTAGCGACGTAACAATCATACTCATTACAGGCTAAAAACCCGTTTTTGAACAATTCATTTTTGAAAAGTCATTTTTTGATATGTGTATTATAAGATTATCTATCATAATCATATTACATAAATAGGTAAAAATGATTAAGAGCATTATTTCCTTTGTTAATTCATGGATTTAATTCTTTCTTTCTGATTTTTGCCTTACCATCAATATATTTGGTTGATTCACTATCTGTTGTGGTTGCACTGCATTGCCGACGTTGGCAACTTGTACCAAGTTTCCATTTAGGTTTATAACTGTAAAAAAGCAGATATAAAACATTCTTATGAATACAATCTCATTATTTTGATGATTAATAATTACTAATACATAGTTTTATAGGTACATGAACATTCAACAACCAATAAACTTAACATTTATATCATGTATATCCAAATTTTTAGATAAGCAACAGGTAATCCATGGCAGATAAGCCTTGTTTACTTGAAAAATAAAATTATGTATATGTATTAAGTATCAGTTACAAAAGTAGGTGTACTTACGAACAAACATTAAAAGTTACTTAAGCAAATGAATTTGTACTATTTAAACAAGATGGTGTTGGTAGCAACCAAAATAAAATATTTTTTACCCTACCTCACGTATCCATTCCATCCCCGGCTAGAATTAAATATTACCAAGGATAACTTCAATCCCATATAAAATTTTTACTCACACATGCCAAAAATGTAACATTCATAATTATATACCAACCTGTTGGCTGATGTAAAATTTGATGTTGATCGATTGTGGGTTGTGGTGTGCTAGCAGTGGGTTGGTAGAGATATGTCTGGCCATCTGCAGTTTGCACCAGCTGCATTGGCTGGATGTTACTACTCGCTCCTGAAAGTGGGTGATGTGCATACATAAAAGCAATTGCTTCAACAACACATAAATTAAAGGTTAAACACAAACATGTCGAATTGAAACTTTTATGTATTTAATGTATGTAACTTTTATGTATTTTATGTATTTAATTGTAATATTGTCTGTATTTAATTTAACATTATTGTAAAAGTGTAACCACATTGTGTAGGTAGAACTGGTAACCCGTTCTAATTAACTTGTTTAAGTTTTTTTATTATTTAAGATGTGTGGTTTTCATGGCATATGTAAACTTTTCAAGATAAGATAAAAATGTTCACATACCAACATATATTTGTTCCAATATTTGTACAAGGTTTTGTAGCAACCTTCTATTTACTAGTGATTTATTACAATAAGTAACACATGTATGCATAAGTGTTAAAAATAATTATTTTAACCATACCTTGAATACTGGATAATGGCAGTACTTGAAGCTGTTGTAGCTGCTGGCCATTTGGTGTTGCTACCTAAAAATTATGGATATTTTTTAAGTTTAACTAAAAGTAATTCATAATATTTAATTATTAAAAGTGTTGAGAATTATCCTACCACTTGGATTTGCGGAGTCCCAATCTGTTTGCAGCATGAAAAATATACAATGATCATAAGTTTTGTAAATCTTACTCCTTAATTATACAATTGAACTGTAAATTTACATAATGAAAGAATGTGATCAAAGCTCATTTACGTATATTTAAAATAAATGTAGATAAGTTGAACAAATCATCTTTTTGTTAAGTCATACCTTGGAATGACTAATCAACTAAATAGTTATTCATTCACAGTTAGTCAGATAAAGAAACATTATACAGTAATTATTATAAATATAACAATATTTTACAATAATTTTTTAAAATTATTTTATTGCAAAATAACCCTTACACACTGTAGAAGCAGCATGTTTCAACTAAAGACTTAAAACCATCTCAACTCATAGCGTAAAACTATCTCTTGCATCTCAATGGTGGGTCTGAATTCGATCTGACTTCATAAATGGTCTCCTCAAAATATGAGATAAACAAATCTGAGGTATTCAGCCTTATAGATCTGGGGTAGCCATGCATGGCTACTCTGGGGATGTTTACAGATATTTGGGTGGCAGTGGCCTCTATCATCTAGTGGATTGATACATGCTCATTTGCTACTTCAATAGACGATCATAGTCCTTAAGAATGGCAACACGTATATTAATAGCATCACTTGGAAGCCAAGTTCTGCATGGAGATGGTTACAGATGTCTGTGAATAGCAGTGATATCATAATGTTGAGTGTAATGTAGACGACTCATTTACTAATTGCAATCTAATAAATATATATTACCTGTATAGTAGAAGGTGCAGCTGGTATAGCATGTACAACGATCTGCTGTCCGTTAGGTCCTTGTATCATGTGTGGGTTGTTATTCATCTGGAGGACCTGCAACTGCTGACCATTGATGGTCATCACCTGGGCCCCGTCCGTGGTCTGGATCTGGGCATGCTCCATCTCTGGACTGTACACAATTTTCGAAATATTGTGGTCATCTAAGCAACTCATTTGTGCCATGTTCTAATGGTAGCAGGAAAGCAATACACAGTATTTAGGATGTTCCATGACATTAGCCTTTGAAAATTTGTATGCAAATGGCAAAAAATATTTTTTTGTACTTTGATGTGGAAATCACCACAACGAATTAGTCGTAGACATTGAAATGTAGACATCTATTTTGTAAAACTAAATTTGTATAAATAACATAATGAAAAGTAGATAGGTGGAAATAGGTGATGAAATGTTCTAATAAGCACCTTTCGTGGTGGTTTTATCGGAAAATATTTAATACGTCATTGGTACGAGGCCGCGGAAGCCAACGTAACCAAAATGGCTGCTTTTCATGTAATTTCATCGTGCACGGGAAAATCTTCAAAACTAAAGTCAAAAGTTCTTAGTAATTTGCCGAAGTACACAAGTTCACTCATTGTAATTATCAGCGAATATTGTAAACTTACATTGGATATCCTCACTGGTTTTTCAATGATTGGTTGACAAAGGATAGACCAATGGCCGACGTCAATGATCAGAAGAACGCAGTAGATTGGTTCGGAATATTACCAGTGTTGTCACCAGACAACCTATCAAAATTGCGCTTAATCAAGAACTAAAAGCGCTGAATAAGTGAAACTGCAGCAATATGTGAAGTAGCATCATTAAAATCTAAACAATATAATTTATTTTGATATATGTTTTTCCTAAAACAATATGGATAAAGTTATGTAGTACATGTTTATGATGACTAAATAATTGGCTTAATATTGTTATAGCTAAGTTTATTTAAAATAATTTAGGATGTATGCCGTACACATTTCATGTTCCGGTTAACATTAAACACACTAACATTAAACAAGTTTAATGATGTTCACATAATTCGATTTGATCTTCAATTATAATTCAGAAGTAAATTTCATACAGTTTGCGCCCACACTATATATTTTCATGTAAGGACACCTTTAAGTAGAATAAAATTAATGTAAGGCACATAGCTAATTTATTCATAGCTATTTATTTAAAGCTTACTAAAATAAGCTATGTCACATATCATGTCAAAGAAAGGAAAATATAAAAAAGAAAACACGTTACTTTTTTTTAGAATAACATTAACGTGTTTAATCCGCTTTGATGAATCTGGCAGATTGAAAGCGTAGTCTTTCTTATTTTAAATTGAGTTTTGTCTCTAGATATGGGAAATTATTCGATTCGATGTATCAACATGTATTAAGAAAATCGTTTCTTTGTGAAATCAAGCGCTACAATTGCTGAATTTACAGAAGATCACATTACCACTCAGAAGGAAGCGCGGTTGGGGGTTTATCCAATAGTTCTCGTGATTAAAATCCCTATTTATTATGATTAGTATATAAATAATATAATGTATAAGTATTGTTTAGTAATCATTGTAATTATTACTTTATTAACTAAATGTGCTTTTTCATTTTATAGCGGGAAATAGAATGAGGCGTATGTTCGTTCGATCAAATATTTGACCTTCGGTCAAATATTTGACCGAAGGTCAAATATTTGATCGAAGGTACCTAATAACAATTTATTTGCCCTGTTCCTTGAATAATGTCAACCTGGAATATGAAAGACTGGAATCAAAATGTACAAATCATTAAAATGTACATACTGTAAGCTTTTCATTTTTAATTAAAATAAGTACAAGACTAAAATAATGAGATAACCAAGATAATAATAGCTAATTATTTTAAAATTTCTATTATTTTGTTTTTACCTATAACACAATAACCGGTTATTTAATCTGTGGGAAGATTCCAAATTTTTAAACCCAAACGACGCTTTGTCACTTTTGTCAGTGTCAAGTCATAATTGTGTGTTTAAATTTTTGTTTGAAAAGTTATCTATTATTCTCCAAGTTAACATTAATAAACACTCGCGAGTGTTAGTAAATGACAATTAAGGAGGCTAATGATGAATTCAACGGTGTCTGATGATTTGACCCGGGACCACTTTGCTTTGGAAGCAGCGAAGTGTCTAAGTAGGTTATAATGGTTTGAAATTAGAAAGCACTTTCGTTTGTTTTGATGTTGGTGTGACAAGATGTTTCTTTTTACAGAAAACATATCAACTAACACGCAAACTGTGGCGGTGTTACACAAAGAATTGTTGGAGATTAACTTGTCTGTCACTACGTACATTGAGGAGAGTAAACGCAGGCTAGAAGACCTTCGAGCTTATCTTGCCCACGAAGC
Organism: Cecropterus toxeus; assembly: GCA_018249875.1. Taxonomy (NCBI): domain Eukaryota; kingdom Metazoa; phylum Arthropoda; class Insecta; order Lepidoptera; family Hesperiidae; genus Cecropterus; species Cecropterus toxeus. The sequence goes on from DWNE01003805.1 coordinate 9,881, forward strand.
GAAAAGTTCACATCGAGTTGTCGAAATATTATCTAATAAATGTAAGCAGCTTTGTATATCTTAAATTTTAAACAAAAGACAAAGTTGTTGCATAAAAAATGTACATATTTTATTACAATAAACCTATCATCAAATCATAGAAGCTGTTTAAAAAATTATATTGTTAGATCCTTTAGTAATTTATTTCTTGTAGTAATAATTTTAAGCAGTGAAATAAATAAAAAAATGAATGTAAATTTATTGTGATTGTTATGAAATAATTATCAAATATTAGCATCCCTTATCAATACATTGTTAAATATTACTTACTGATCATGGTCAGTAACTAGTATGAATCAGGATGATATAAATACATAACATGATTATTGATTAAAACTGTAATTTTTATTTTACAGAATAAAATGTCAAAAGCACCACCAACACCCAAAAAGCCATCCAGTTTGAGCAGGTACAATAAAATTGCAACAGATAAAGACTCCAACTCTAATCTAAAATTGTCTCAACATAAACATGCAACTTCCTTCGTCAATTGGTATCGAAATATGTTGGACAATGAACGACAGAATTTCAGCTTATATTTATCTGATGATGCAACACTGGAATGGTTTGGGAGGACAATAAAAACAAGGAGAAAGATCTCAGCATTCCTAAATCATGGTATGCAGTGTTCAAGGCATGATTTCACAACAGTTGAGGTCATTGAAAAAATCCAGCCAAGACAAGAGAGACCCCAACGGTTTGTACTGTCTTAACTAATGTTCCTCATGCTTTTAAATAAACTAATTTAAACTACAGTAGTCTTTTTATAAACCTTTCAAAAATTGCTTACTTTATAGGCCTTTGACACTGACTAATGTGTTAATTTGCAGAAAGGATGATTTCATACTTGCTAGTCCACTACACTCTCCCGAGTTGATTCGGTCTAAGTCTGGTAAAAGGAAGCATTCACGGTTAAACTGTAGCCCCGAGTGGGCTGACGGCTGCAAGCCTGATGATGAAGATAATAGTAGCGGCAAGAGGTTTAAAGCCAATACTGAGTTGGCAGTTGGCATGCTTAAACATGAAAATGACTTGAATAGGACAATTGAGGGTAATGAGATTAGCAATAATGGTGATAGCACAAATGAGACTGGTAAATGTGTGCTGGTCACACCACCCAATGTGGAAGTAGGGCAAGGAGACTGCCGTCCATCCACAAGTGGCACAGACTCTGATAGATCGCATGAAACACTTAATTCCCAACTGCCGAGGCTTGCTGTGCAATGCAACGGCTACATTGAGTTCACAAGGACTAGGAATAGTCGGAGCATAGACTCCATGAAGTGGGAAAGGAAATGTAAAGTCCAAATTAGTTACTCCGATGACCCCTTGAATCTCGGAGAGTATATAATATGGGCTGTGCGTTATCACGATGAAAATAAGTGTCGGAGGAATCTCTTAAAAGCATTTGAGCAAGTTGCAAAAGAAGAGGAATTCTAGATACATATATTACTAGATACTTACATAGATTGTAATTGTAAAATTGGACCACGATATGGGATCAGATCAAATTTTGTGATAAGCTATTATAAGTAGTTACATATAAGTGTTGGTTTTGGAAATAGTTTTCGAAAATATTCACAGGTATATTTAGTTCTTTCTAACATTAACTTTCAATAATGTATTACCAAGCTTTAATACTGCCATTTCATTTATTTTAAAGTCTTAGATTTAGTATGTCATGTTGGAAGTATTTTATGTTTGATTTTGGTATCTCCTTTACTCTAAGAAGGTGGTTAGAATGTTCTGTAAATTACCACCATAAGTGGTTTCAGTGTTGCACCAGAATGTATGAATATAATTATATACATTTCATATGTATTTTAGCAAATGTCCAGTGTTTTATAATATGTCTATTTACAAACAAAATAATTTATTGTTTACCATAGATGGTATATTTTTGATATATTTTTCCTATTTACTATACATTTATGACAATGCCTAAATTTTGTATCTTATGTATTCTTGTAAATAACAATATATCTACCTGCAGGTAATATAAATTTTTGAAAGTATGAAATTAATAATATTATTATTTAATTTCATTGATGAACTCTGAACCAGTATGACCATGATGACTATGGATTCCTTTGTAAAATCTCAGGATAATGTCAAGGTAATTTGGAAAATCTCTCACTGCACATTGCCCATGCTTTTGTAACATAAGAGAGGACAAATAAATACTGGCTAATATGATTCTATGACGATTCGTCTATCAAAAAGTAAGAGCAGTTTTCATTTTGCAATACTAAAAGAAAATAATTAAATGGACTCAAATAAGAAAATTAAGTAAATTAGATAATTTTCACAAATTGGATAGGCGATATACGATAGCTATTCTCGTATCTATATATTATCCTTGGTTTGGGGAGATGACGTTATATTTACTTTAAATATGGTACAGACTGATCTTTCAGGGGTTAGGAATAAATAAATCTCCAAATACGATAGCCGAGGACCAAACCTAGTGTGGTCCGCCACTTATGTACGCCCATAGCAAATTGTTATAACCATATTCCATATATTAATGCAATTATCTGTATGGAAATTTTACTTTAATAGAAATGAAATTTTATACATATCATACAATTCGATGTTCAAGTATAACATCTCCGACAATATAATGTTAACTGAATGTTCATTATTTATCTGTGTTATAATCTGCATTCAAAATTATGCCTGAATGACTTCTTAGACTTATTTTACATATAAGTAAATTAAAATGGAACAGTTACAAGAACTTATAAATAATAATGTATGAGATTTTTAGTATCTATCACTTTATTAAAAAGTTAGGAACAAAGAACACGGCCTCGCTTGATGTGTCGTAACTGATTACAGGTAGTCTTATCAACTTAAAAAGAAAGTGATGGTATCAAACTCGTTTCGCTTATTCGTTTCACTGTAGACAATCACTCTTGTGCATGCAATTAATTACGTATAGGAATGGGTATTTATTATAGATCGTAATTAGTTACTGAAGGAAGAAGTAGCTCAACAAATCGGTGAACTGACTTTGTCTAGTTTATCTCGCCGCGGTAATATGGTAGTTATTGATGTGCAAATTTAATGTAAAATAAAAAACGTGTGTAATTCACATGGGGTAGAAGTGAGACTTAAAAATAAACGCTTTCTACCCTCATAGACACACAGTAGGGTTTTTTCCTGTGTCGTGGGTGCCAAGGACACACAAAGACGAACACACAAACTTCCAGACCCAGAACCGAAATCTAGACTCATCATTCACATTTCTGTCTGCCCCGGCCAGACAGACAGAAATTTCGAACTCGGGACCCACTGCGTGGTAGACCGGTATGATGACCGCGCGCACTACCACGCGGGTCGTCAAACTTAATAATTATGAACAAGGTACAAAGTAAAATCTTTAGTGTGATTCAAAAAGGGGTACAGCGCCATCTAGTTGTAGCGCCGAAAACGGCTTTCGTAACATTTTCGTTTCATCGAGATTCAAATCCCAACGATTCTAAAGAAGTCCACTTCAAAAGAAGTCGACAAATTTCTTAAAAAACTAGCCTGTGTGACTTTTAACGTGATAAGCCTTTTTTGTTTGGCGTGGCTGTAATTTAAATTTTAACAACATATCCAACCGGAGATAAAACCTGAAATTGTGCGTGTCATGGACCGTTAAGACTGATTCGTCACGATACGACAATCTTACGTAATATATAACAGATTTATTGATGTAGTAGGAGTTATTACCTACTTAGTACTTCTCTTGTATAAACATTTGCGTAACTATGAATGATTACAAAATAGCCTCAAACGATATTACATTTTAATGTCGTTTTAAGTAATTTAAGTAGCGATAATGAGATTTTAATTAATAAGTTTTCCTTGGATTTTAAATTTAGGTATTCCAAAAATTCTAACATATTACGATACAAATGTGTTACTAAAAACGTTGGAATCCCAATCGTTTCGTTAAAAATTGAGGTTTTTAAAATATTACGGTAAAAGTACGGTACGACCGTATTTTCATAATGAAAATTAAAAGATAAACCTTTGTCTGATTCTTATCTGTATAAATATCGCATAGCGAGAAAGAAAAGGACCGGAAACTCATAAAGTAATGACTGTAATAATTTCTTGCTAGAAAAAGATATGTTACGTTCCCGCGTTTACCGCGCGCTAAAAGAAATTCCACAGGATGCAAATACAATTATCTCATTACCATTATTCGTTTTATTCTCATCGAGGCTACTGTGCGATATTATATCAAGTGTTGTAGTACTCTTGTCAAGCCGCATGTTTGTGTAAAAAATGGCTAGGATTAGCTATAGGTATTGAATTTTAGACGTATCAATCTATCGTAAGTTGAAATGCGAGTCTCGAAAATGTTTTGCAAAATTATTTTTCAGACGGCGAAGCGATTGTTAAGGATTGGGTAATGAAATATTGACCCAGCTACTTCTAGTTAGTTGTGTAAGTTGTTCGTTAGTTTTATGTTTGTCATTACTTGTGAAGTAATGTGGATGAGAACCTTTTTGTTTGGTTATGCTAGAGATGTTTAAGATTATTAAACTTTGTTTAGAAATATATTGTTTCGTTTTTCTTAAGCCTGTGAGAATTCACAATATAAAAACGGTTTCTTAATATTTTTTTATTTATTACTTGTCAATTTAAATTGATGAAATACGAACCGATGGAATGTTTTTTAACACACATCAATTTTTTGTTTATATTTTTTAAACTATATCATTTTTATTTATAGGTATTTCGAAATCTCTGTACTTGAACACTATTTTCTTGTAGAATCAGCAACGAACATTTAGTCTACTTGGTATTCGGCATTATACTCCTACCAGAGGTTGGTCACAGATGCGTTGCTATTGTAGTTATATATGGGTTGGTATAAAAATGTATGTATTCTTTAAGCGTCATTAAACCATTAAATGCATTTAATCGCCATGAAACTAGAAAGTTAGTATATGCCTACGAATGTTTCTGGCATAGTCCGTAGGTAGTGTAGGTACATGGTAAATGAAAACATCGTGAGGAAACCTACACACCGGAGTTAAAAAAAGGATTCTCAAGGTGGGTGTAGACTACCAATTGGTACTTGAAGACCCGTGTCCAGAAGTGGGACAATATTGGGATGATGATAAAGGTACAGCTAGCTTACGACAGACGGCGCAAGAATATACACGATCGAATTCAAACAAAAACGTAGACTTTAATAGGCGATCGCGAAGCCTCAGAAGAAAATAAAAATAAGTAAATTTACATCAAAAAATTTTTTTACGAAGAATTTTTTTTTTAATCATGTTAGTATAAAATAAAAGAGGGGAAAGATAGTGAGGTGTCACAAATATTTTATATTATGCGCGTCTTGCCTTGAAAAAGATTGGTAACTAATTATTATACCTAGTTATTATTTTGTAATTGTCGTGATTCGTGCTCGTGACAGTATTTCGGATCCTTTGAACTACACTGATTTAAGGACCAAGTGAATGTACTCGATTGATGAACGAGAATTACATCTAAGGTGTTATCGTATCCACGTGATAAAATACGTCAGCGATGTGACTGATAACTGATATGATAAATAAATAGATCATCTGAATGTGATAACACCTTAAGACTCATTTACACAAGCATATTTTATAGCAAAAATACGATAGTGTGTTACAGAGTTAAAACAATATATTTAATGTATAAAATTGGTGTTTATTCAAAATTAGACGTGCTCTTAAATATGATGAAAATTCGAGCAAAACAAATATTACAATCACACTTTTTCAGATCTCTGGCACCTTCATGGCATACTTAAAATCTAACTTACCCTAGTTATATCTAAATCTAGCAATTAAAACTATACTAATACCAAATTTTGAGACTTTTAATACTTAATGTATAGTTCCCAACAGTTACAAAACCCCAATTTTAAATATCTAACATTATTGCTTACTGCCTTCCTTATTTTACTATGTAAAGCCTCGAGTACTAAATTAAACAAGTTGGTTTGGAAGACAGCACTAATTTTGATAAGCTTAATACAAACTGGATTAATCATATAGTAATAGTATTACATAAATATTTACATACTAGCTGAGCCCGCGGTTTCACCCGCGTTTAAAAGAAATGGTAGAACCAATGTAGTTCGACCGGAAAGTACCACCGCCATATCTATTTCTAGCGTGAAGCAGTTCTGGCGTTTCGGTGGAAGGGTGCGGTTGCCGGCTC